>JAIPRM010007715.1:0-16834 GCA_025469315.1 Stegophylla sp. TES_Ste_2020 | reverse complement strand
AATTTTATGAAAATTTAAACATAGATAGAAAAACCTATAAAAAAGATTTTGGCGCAAGAAAATTTTTAAAATGTGAAAAAAAATTTTGGACATTTTTCTAACATTTTTTTTTTTTTATGTTATTAACTCCCCTCGTTCAGAATCGTTTTATTGAAGAAATGATTTATCGTTTCTTTAAAATTTAATACGCCCGTCAAGAGAATACCACCCGTTGTGCGAAGTACACCCATCGTGCGAAGTATGTCCGGCTTTTTTGAACCTTTGTTGGACTTGGGCCACCCACATGAACGCCATAAAATGGGAAGGAAAAAATTGATTGTAATTATTTATGATCTTTTCGGATGAAATTTAACCAAGAAAATAATTCACGAGACGCAATTTACATGTACCCAAAAAATATCCGGGACGTAATTTATATCAAAAAGGTATATTGGAACGCAATTTATAGTCACCCCTTTTTTTTTTGCTACTTTAATGCATTCATTAATATATAATTGATTTTTGTAAAAAATTACACACTTTCTTTTCACGTGGTAATTAAAAAATATTTTTGGAATTAAAAAAAGCCGGACATACTTCGTACGATGGGTATTCTTCGCACCTCGGATGAGAAGCTCTTGTTGGGTGTATTAAATTTTAAACAAACGATAAATCATTTCTTTAATAAAACGATTGTGAGCGATAGATGATACTTTATAGAGGTCATTTTTCCAAATTCTTCAATACTAAATGAATTTTTTTTAAACAATAATTTTCAAACCTTTTTTTTTTTTTAAATTATGTTTATTTGATCTATTATGCAATTTGTATAGTTTACTATATAAAACACATTTCTATAAAAAAAATTGACTAATATGAGTAAAGATGTTTAATGTATTTCCTACAGTAAGTTTATATGTATCTAATTTTTATTCTTCAAAAAATTAAATATTTTATAAAATACTTCAATGAAGTAAATATTATGCGATTTCAGAACACTATTCATAATAAGAAAAGTGATTTATGCCGACTTTATGCTAATGGTGATTGAAAAATATGTTGTATGCGAATATTATTGTAAATACAATACATTTAATAAAAAACTGTGATATTTATACACATTTTAAGTTCCAATGATTTATCTCTTTCCAAGTGTGTCTTAATCATTTTGTCATTATATTAAAATAATAATATTCATACATTTTAGTAAGTTATTTAGTGAATTGATATATGGATAATTAATTACATTTTTCTAAGCCGAAATCTCTTCCCAATCTGCCAACCCTGATTATTTCAATGCTATATTTTTTTTCATCAATAACTCCTAACACAACTGATATATTTCTGGACGGATTTAATTCCATTATTATCGTTCAATGTGCCTCGTAATTATGTTTATAAAAAAGAAAAAAACACTGTAATGAGTTAGTTTTTTTAAATTAATTAAGCATGCTCTCTTTTAAAACGGTGAACAAAATTTCATTGAAACTGTAACATTAATTAATGGTATTTAAATAACATATATTGTTACTCGTGTATAACTGTTGGAAAATAAATGAAATTGCTTGAGGAAAACCGAATTACGTATATTTATGTAAATGAAAAACAGAGAACCGAAAGAGCAATCGCATAAACAACGTCGTTATTATTTAAATGCGCGCGAAAATCTTCGTCTACAAAGAAATGGCCATTGACCGCGAACAAATGATAATAAAAGGTTCACGAGAAGGACGTTTGGTGGGGGGGGGGAGAAGCCGAATATTATTATTTTCATTGTCCAAAATCATTTTTTCTGTTTGCGTTTTAATATTATGTAAATTTTTTGAACAGTAACTTCATTTAAAAGTTCAATTGGTTTCCCACGACGAATATTTAATGCCCGATTTCGTTTACGAATGATCAGTTTTTTCGCGCTGCTTTAGAGACGAATTAAAACTGCAAAGCATTGATCTAATCATTGGCGTAATTTGAACGAAATTTTATTCTCATATTGTTCGAACTAATTTCTTCATTAATATTATCTAAGCCACCCTCATTCAACCCCAACCATAATCCACTCACTTCTTGATTTTTGTGGCGTATATTTATTGCTACATTTTTGTATAAATTGAAATTAAAAGAGTTTCGCACAAATTTTTTCTAGAAATCAATTAAAAAATTACACGGGTTTTAACAAAACAACTATTAAATATACGAAATAAAACAAAAAGAGAAATTTAATATATATATTTATATCAATTTGTATTTAAATCAAACAACTAAATTAAATTATGACATGTCAACATTTATTTTTAGATTCTGAACATAGCGAAGAAGCTAGTGTTTAAATAATGATGTTTATTTTTATTTTTTCTTAAATATTTTTTTTTTTTTTTTTTGATCACATTTTTTCACATGAATTAAAGTAAAAATTGTTAAATAAAGTATATAGTAAAACAAAGATTTTTAATTAAATATAAATAAGAAAGTCGGACATACCTCACATCACGGATATTCTCTCCTCGGTTCAGGTACTCTTTGTGGATGTGTTGAAAATGACGACTGTTATTATTTTTCATATTATTAACTTCCTTCTTTCAGAATTATATTAATGAAGAAATTATTTATCGTTTCTTTAAAAATTATTCACGCCCACCAAGAGTATCTGACCTGAGGAGCAAAAAATACCCGTGTTGTGAAGTATGTCCGGCTTACTCATTTATACTTTATCTTTGCTTTACATTACTATATACTTTACTTTAAGCTTACTTTGCTTTGCTTCACTTCACTTTACTTTTATTTACCATACTTTACTTTATTTTAATTTAATTTTGGTTAATTCTTTATTGATATTATCGTTTCTATATATTGTAGCCTGTTCTAATATAGGTCATATTCAAATATTCAATATTAGGTTCACGCATTAATTAATACTTTAAATACCAAAATTTTATAACATAAAATAATATATTACCATCTTAGTGTCATAATTATTATAATGATATGTTTAGATATTTGTATATCCTGCGTATAGTGTATACACATTATAATCTGTCACACCCGAATTCCAAATATTTTTAAAAAGTAAGTCTGGGGGGGGGATAACGAGTTACTAAGTCAGAAGTTCAGCTACTTTCAACAAAGTAACATGAAGAGTTACCACTTCTTTTTTTAAGTAACTTTTAACTTAACGAGTTACCTTTTTTCCACGAAATGAAGTAGCTTTTTAAATAATTCTTTTTGTAGTCATGTTAAATTACTTTTCTAATCTAATATATATTAAATGAATGTATTAGATATTTAGAAATAAGAATTAGTTTTTTTATAAGTATAGGTCTAAGAGTCAAAGCATAGAATGCAAATATTTCTGATAATGAAGTAATCAAAATAAAATGTTATCATAAATTATTTTAACATTATATACTTTTATCAAATATTTGAATTTGACATAGATTGTAACAAAAACAAAAAATAAATAAAATATACCTAGGTATATTACTATATATAGTTATATATACTCAGTTAAGTTATAAATAACAACATTGAAGTAAAAGATATAATTGTGAATAAAATTAAATATAATTAAGTTATTAATTGGTATTTATATAAAAACGTTTTAAATAATATTTTTTCAATCACTTTTCCCACAAAAATTTGACAACATTTGAAATTTTCTGTCCGAGGCATTTGACCCCTCCCCCTCCGTACACGCCATTGGATATGGGTTATTTATAACGATACAAATAATAATTCGAAATCACAATTTTTATGTTTAGGTTAGGCGACTGCATCTACCACACGTATTATTATTCGTACATTAATAAACACATAATATTATGTGAACATCATATTATTATTTCGTGTCGGTTAAATTAAAAAAAAAAAAAAAATAAAATAAAATATTTCGTCTACTATCGTAGTGCCTGACCTGCTTCGACGACTCCATTTGTTGCGGACAAAATAAAATTGATCAAGACAACGGAAAAAAGTAAAAAAAACAATTTCCAATCCATTATTGAACGTAACACAATGTGCTGTCGATATTAACTCGGTACACACCACTTGTGAACGCGCGCGTTCAAAAAAACAACAATCGACACGAGTAATACGCTCTGAACGAACAAATATCGACTCGAAATATTGTTTTTGTTTTACGCTTTTGTCGATTTCGGTTATAACACTAATAATTATATTGTTTTTATCGTTTTTTCTTTTTTTTTTTTTATGCTAGGAGACTCGCGGAAAATGTGTTTCAAACGTTTAAAAATATTATAATAATAATTACCTGACGTCGTTCGCCTGACGTATATTATGCTCCTTTATAAGTCATTACAAAATACGTGTACACGAAATTGTGCCAGTATGAAAATTAAATTATTAATATTTTAGTTGCATAACGATGTTTTTCGTTGTATACCCGAAATATACGCGTGTTCCTGAGCAGTAAATTAATTGTAGATTCTGAGTGAAGCGAAGAAACTGATGTTTTTACAAATACTGATGTTTCGTTTTTATGATCAGAAACTTTTTGCATTGAAATTTGGCTCTAAAAAGATCATTTCTTTTAAATTCTCGATAGTTTTTTTAAAATCTGATAAGAATTGCACAAAATTTGACAAAAACGTATTAAAAATTTTCTTTTTTTAATCCTAACTTTATGATAATTGAAATATAGACAGATAATAATAAGAAAAATATTTTGGACATTTTTAATACATGCATTTTTAATTTTTAATTTTTTAATTATTTTTTTTTTTTATAAAACTTAAATTATTATTTTGTATTAACTTAATACGAGTATCGACTTATAATCGTTTTATTGAAGAAATGTTTTGCCACGTATTTAAAATGCAATACACCCACCAATTGGTATCGCACCTAAGAAGCGAAGAATACCTATAGTGAAAAGTACATCGGTTATTTTTTTTTTTTTTAATTTCCAGTATGACACGTACGAACTGTCCAAACATTTTTTGGATTTTAATATATATATATATATATATATATATATATATATTATATATATATATCTTCTGGTTCACGAGAGTATAGCAAAAATCAGAAAATCAATAAATTTACTAGTTTAATTTTTAACCTGCTGAATAAAATAAACGCACTTAGAAAAAATTCTAAAAACGTAAATGTTTCTAATATTTTCAATGTACTATATTAATGCCAAAAATTTTGAAAATGTATAGAAATTTGTATTCCAGTACTTTCAATAATTAGTGAAAATGTCATGTTTCCAGTGCTATTTTTTTGAGTTCAGACTAAATTACTTAAATCGATTTCACGAAATCTAGTTTTCGGAATTGGTATTTACCGTTCTCACTAACGTTTTCTGTAGTTTTGCCTTACGGTTTAAAAAATTTTCAAGAATTACGAAAAATGTCACTTTTAAAGTTCAGTTAGATAAAATTTTGTATTTACAGTGATACTGGAAAAGTTATAGTAGTCAAAAAGTGCTTTCACTGATAAACTTTTTTACATAATTATTATTAAACCAAAATCCACTTAACTGAGTAAGCAAAAGTTCACAAAATTTAATTATATTTGTACAATCTTAATTTCACGTAAGTAGTTGATTTTTATTCATATTTTTTTTTTTATCAATAAGTAATTGAAATGATTCGAGTTATACAAACATGAAACAACTGGCTTTGAGTTAAAACCGATTTTGTTATTTAAAAAATAAAACTATGGGAGTGGAGCTTGGCTCCGTGCTCTCCTCCCTCCTTCGCAGTACTATCAATATGAAGCTCTCCCACGGCATCCGTTTGGACAGTAATATTAAAATTTGAATAGAAAAGTAATTCTTCGTTCGTTCCGTGTAATTCTCGGTTATTTTTATTCATTGTTCAAAGACATATTTTTATTCATTATTCATTATTTCGTATAATTACATAAATCATAAATTGTATTTGTACGTCTTCGACTATACACTACACGGAGATTGACGCCAGGGAATTAACTAAATTACCGACGACGTAGCAACAATTATTATACCAACAATACACTGTATTTATTCGTGACTTCGACTCCATTATAATTATACTGAGATTGATGTTAGGAGACATTAACTAAATTGCTGATATAATAATAATAAAAGTTATATAAAAAAAAGTAGAGCGATAACGAATTCATATAAAAATTCATTAAGAAAATGTAAATAGAAAATTCCTTGGCAATCGTTTTTCATGTATTAAGAAAATATTTAGAGGACTGTTATCGATTATTGGGGGCAATAGTGAATTGTAAGTAATTATTTTGTTCGTAAAAAAGCGTCATTTGGAACGAGTGTTTGTTATTTTAGATAATAATAAAGCTGTTTATGCACAAAATACTTAGTGTGATTTCGTTCATTCTCTCTCGATTCTCTTTGCTGTTAATAATAAACAAAATCCTCCCAAGAAAAATGTATCTTATTTGTTTTTCTCAAATTCCCAGCTCGCAATTATTCTTGTAATCTAAAACATTTATTAAAATAGAAAACAATCGCTCGTGTTCTGTTTAAATCGTGAAATTCCCTCTCGGTTTACATTTGAAAATTTCTGCCCTTCGTGCAATATGCAAATATCAAAGTAAAAGCGGAGATTACTTTGCTATATATATTTATTAAATACTGAAATCTCGTTAATAAATAAACGATTCTTGTTCTTTTCGAAAATCATAAAAACTTCATCTGATTTCCCGCGGGACACTTTGAGTTTTAACGACGTATTTGTTAATCGTGGCCAACGGGGCAAGTCGTTACGAATCATCTATTTATAAGAAAATGCCATTGCGTACTTACTTTCGTTCCCTGAATTATTTGATGCCGTTAATAATTACTGTGAAATCAACGTTATTAAAACTATTAACGTTAAAACTATTGAATTTGAATTTGAAAACAAAAATCATTGTTACCGGTCATTTATTTTTAAATCATTGCAGATTCGTGCTCAGTCCTTTTCTCCCCTATATTTCGCTCTTCCTGGAGATCTACATATATTAGAACAGGTTTCAAATCTTTTATAAATCTGTTAAATCAAATTAAACAGTTATTTATAGAGTTTTTTTTTATATAGTTTTATAACAATCAACAGGTCATGGTACGTTGATTAGCCAATATTTGTTTGTTGAATTTGATCCGTTTGAAATCAAATAATTATTTGTTATCGACACTGATTTTATTTGTGCTTAAAAATTATTATCCAATACGGAATCGATTGATCACACGATTGAACACTACGTCGCATTGAATTTATTTCTAACCAATTTATTATTGTATTATCGAACCCTTTCAAATATTTTGCCATTGGTATTGTATTTATTTTTCTCCAGAAGGAAAATATCATCATATAGTTTCATCAGGACAATAATATAACAGCGGCAGCAAAAGAACGCGTGGCGAATGAGAATAAATTCAATATTATTAGTTCACCCAATGACACTATCGTTACAAAACCGATCCGAATCTTATTTGAGAAAAAAACAATCAAAAGGTCGGCCATTACCGGTCTAACCATTATAACATAACCCACGTTAACGATATACCTACAACTCAAAAAGCTCAAATGTCACTTTTCGCGGACGACACCATGTTTCTTACCTCAAACAAAAACTCAAAACGTGCCGCCATCCAACTACAACACCAACTATACCTAACACAAAAATTCTTTCACCGATGGCGCATCAACATTAACGCGAACAAAACGGTCGGTATACTCTTCGGACGCAAACGAACGACCAACGTACAACCTCTCCGACTTGACAACCAGACAATCGACTGGGCGAAACAGGTAAAATACCTCGGAGTAACCCTCGAACGTCAACTGACCTTCGGATTTTATTATTAATTAAGGATTTTTCCAGCTCCACAAAAAAAGGTCGGCCGGAAAAGGACGTGCTATGTAGCAATTCTTAAATTTTACAGTATTAAGTAAAAACCAAAATTGTATCATAATTTCTTTCAAATATTATATGGACAGCACGTAACATGTTCTTTCAACTTAATCGAAATAATATCATATTAATAATAATTAATATTGATATATTTATTATGTATTCTTATAAATTATTATTTATTAGAATTAATTATGTAATAATTATTAACAAATCGCGGGTTTCCCAATAAAATTATAAGATAAACATTTTTCTAGGAATTGCCTGATTCCATAAATATATAATGAGATTGCTTCATAGCACGTTATTCCGGTCGACCCTTCAATATTATAAAGAAAATAATATAATAGAACGTCTTTTTCAATTATTTACCTACAACATGATTAACGTCATTGTTTACGAACATTATTTTAGATATGTAAATGTTCTATAATCAATGATCTAATAGTATCAATATAATAATTATGATTATGATACGTGTTAATTAATCACTAGACGTCACAGGAATAGTGGAAGACATATTTTGACAGAATGGGCGAAGAGATATGATTTTTTCGTCATTTTAATACCGGACGCGTTTCGTATATTTTATTTGTTCGGAATAAAAAAAAAAAAAAATGCATTGTCATAGATCATAAATCATTGCACGGATCGAGCGATCCTATTAAATTTAATAACGTCGACTTCATTTAGTGTACACGACGACGAGAGGTCGAATTTATTTTTCGGCCCTTTTGTAGTCGGGGAACCGTTTAAAGTAAACTGCATAAACTCGGGTGGCTCCTGTCACATCCACTGTAGAAGGTCTTAGTAGTGCGTTTAAACGTATTATTATGTAAAGGGAAATGCGGTTCTCGAATCGGTATAAGATGAAGAAGTAATTCATAAAAATCGCCTTTTCTTTGTTCCGATTTAAAACTGTTTGCGGGTAAAATGTTTATATTATTTCTATCTTATAGCGTGTCCAAAATTAAATTATAAACGAAATGAAACACGATTAATAGTCATAAAGAAAACGAATTATCTCGTTGTCACAAACTTCAGACGCATAATCTTCAAATGATCTTTAAAAATACATTTACGAAATGATAAAATTGTTATTATTATGTGTGTGTGTGTGTGTGTGTGTGCAGGGATACATAAAAATATAAGCAAATAGTTATTTTTGAAGAAGCTTATGATTTTACAATATTATTATTTTTTCCTTTTCTGTGAACACTTTCTTTTTAGTACAAAAGTATTTATTCAAAAATAATGACCAACAACTTTTTGAATCAGAATTCGGCGGTACTTTAGACTAGTCGTTTTTCGAAATTCACATTTTTTCTAAGGGTTGACACAGCTTAAAATATGTAACCTATAAATAATATAGATATTACAGAAAATTTTAAATGTTATTTTATTAAGCGAAAATGCATAGTCCTCAGTGATGTAAATTTTCATGAAAATTATTTTTGTCAAAAATTTTCAAACGGTTGAAGACTTCGAAATTTTTTTATTTTCCGAATTTATTGCTTCTTAGATAGTTTACTGATTCTGATCTACATTTTTGAATTAAAACCTGTATAATTGATACCATCTTGTTACCTAAATCCGGCTCTGCTATGGATTATATTATTATCATTCGGTAAAACAAAAAATGATTATTAATTCCAATGTATAAATGCTGACTTTGTTCTTCGTATTTCATTGTAACATATTTCATAACTATTATTTTTCACGTCTAGGAAAGTAATTAAAAACAAATTTTAACTAAAATAGTTTCACTAACAAATTACGTACTGCGTAGTTGAATCATGGAAACAGCCCTTTCAGTGCGCCTCTGTTTTACAGTTTGATGAATGTCAGAAAAATGACGCTAGCAAAATTTACAGCGAAAGAAATTGAAATTCTGATTGACATGGGATTGTATTTAACTTAAAATAATTAGGTATAGATTTTGTGTAATATTTTGCACGCTACTCTTTTTCTCCGTAGGTACACAAGAGAAAACGTTTTGCGTCGCCCAAAGTCAGTGAAAAGTTTCAGCGAGTTACTTTTTTTTTTTTTTTTTTTACCCAGTAAAATTCATTTTGTCAAAGATATGGCGAAAAATGTTTCGAAGGATCGATTTCTATGATACGTACAGCAGAAAAACGACTATTTTATACATGTTTTTTTTTATCTTTTAGACACAATTTTGTTTTTACTCGTTTACTTTATACTTTGGCATCACTAGAGCTAAATATACGCTATTTCACTGACGTATATTTTAAAATACAAATCAAATATTATTTTATTGTGACTATATAATAATTAATAATGCTAAAATCACCGTTTACAAAATTGGTTATCGATTACTACTGGATAGCGTGACATGAGGTTGTTTGTTAATTGACGAAATCATTTTAACAATCCAATTCCAATGATATCAATATGAAAATCGATTTTGGAATAGCTGGGAACGATGTCTGTGATCATTGAAATTAAAGTACCTGTCACCGCTTTTCGTTGATTAATTAATATACCAATTATTACTGACAGTTAATTATCTACGTTATTATTATTTGACCAACAACTTTATGACAATAATTGGTGTTCATTGTTTTATATGACATTAGTTTATTGGGTGACAAGTACATTTTCTTTTATAGTTTGTAAGGAGTATAAATGAGGAAATATTAGTGATTCAGAAATTTATAGATAGATGTAATTGTGAAAAATATTTTGGTGAATTTTGGTGGAAGTTTTTGATTTATGAATTTTCTTTATAACTATTACTTTTCTGATCAAAAATGTATTTCTGTTTCCTTTTTTTTTATTTTATAAAACCGGCAATAATTATTATATTCTAATAACTGAAGCTCATCTCGGAATATTCTATTGGAGAAATTATTTATCGTTTCTATACTTTTCTACGCATACAAATATGCAAAGTGCAAAAGTATTTTAACGGCTCTTTTCTGCTGCAGTCAGTACAGGTCGAATCCACATGAAAACGGTCGTTTATCTATGTGCGTGAAGTTGGCACCACCACATTGTGCTAGACACTTAAAACCTGCACCAAAATTTTGCAAATTATTTGCTAAAATTTGCTAAGCAATTTTCAGAATTTGCATACTTACCAATTTTCTGATAAAAAGGTTTTTAGTGTTGCCAAATTCACGCTGGCACCACCACATTGTGCTAGGCACTTAAAACCAGCACTAAAAGTTTGTAAATAATTTGCTATTCGGAGTAAATGCCAAATTTTAAAGCTAAGTGGCGGTGGGCAACCACGGCCGTCTCGGTATCACGTCATAATAAAATTCTCGGAAAACACGAAAATACGGTCGTCGGGTTGGATTATATTATAATATTATATAGGTACAAACAAGACCTGCAGGGCTGCAGTGTTGAGTATTATCCAGATAAATAATTAACCATATTTTGTCTTATCTAAATAATCAAAGAAATAATTGACTTTCATCTTATATCTTAAATAAATAAAATATTTATCGAGATAAATCAATCTCAAAGTTGAACTTTTTTCACATTTTGAGTGGGGCGAAGAAGCGAATACTTTTACGATGGTATGTGTACAGAGTGATCCATTAAGCATGCACACACCCCTTTTCAACGTAAAAATGAAAAAAATTGATATATTTTTTTTGAATGTTTAACCTAAAAAAAAAAAAAAAAAAAAAAAAAACTATGTTTTCCATAATTTTTTTATTTTTAATGTCATTTCAATGGATGTGTTGTAGTGAAAAATTAACTTTTTTTTTTCAAATAGCACCTCCTCCATATTTAAACAAATGAATTTTAATCAATTTTTTTTTCTGTGAATTTTGATGTTTTGAAATCAAAATTCGAACGAGTAGGTTTTTTTTACAATACTGTGAATTTTATTAATTATGTGTTAGCATGTAAAATCATAGATTCATAATAATTACATATTATTATGCTGTTAACTAAAATATGTGTCCAAGAGAATATTATCCATAATACGTCTTAAATTTGAATATCTTATTAAAAAAAGCCAGACATACTCCCTGCGATGGGTGTTCTTCGCACGACGGGTGTGATTCTCTTGATGGGTATATTGAATTTTACAGAAACGATAAATAATTTCTTCAATAAAACGATTCTGAACGAGAGAAGTTAATAACATAAAAAATAAACGAGAAAAAAAAAATGTTAAAAAAATGTCCAACATTTTTTTTTCACATTTTCAAAATTTTCTTGCGCCAAAATCTTTCTTATATGATTTTCTATCTATGTTTTAATTTTCATATAGTTCGGATCAAAAAATGATGGTGTCCGAGTCGTTTTTGTCAAATTATGGGTAGTTTTTTCCAAAAAAAAAAAAATGAAAAATTGAGAAATTCAAAAAATGACCTCTTTAAAATACCATATAGAGGCAAATCCGGTTTCAAAAAGTTGTTGATCGAAACTTTTAGACAAGTATTTGTATAAAAAAAAATTGTACACAGAAAAAAAAAATAAAAAAAAAAAAATAGACGTCATTGTAAAAACACTAGCTTCTTCACTTCGTTCAGAATCCTAAACTATTCGTTCAAAATTCGATTTTAATATACACCAAAATCAAAACATTGCGCGCCGTACGATTTGGGAATCGCTGTTGTAATATGTAGTTGAATATAAAACAACCAATGCGATAACACTATAACCGCGAATTCAATGAATAGACACACTCTCGGCACAGTATTATAATGTTCGGTGTGTTATCTGTTATAACCGAATCAAAACCGTCAAACAAAATTTATTCCGGCCGCCGCCGCGTCTGACAGATGCCATTTCAATGCCGGTTCCGGGCCGAACGGTCTCTCGTAACCGATGAGGTATTATTATTATGGACGACTACGAGTTGGTTCCCTTTTGTCGAATTGGTTCCCGAGTTGTTTACAGGTAACATACGAATTGGTTCCTGCAAGATTTCATAGTATAATACAACCATGTTAAATTAAATTTTCAAATTGTTATGATATATTCAAGCAGCAACAATTTCCTTCTTGTTTAAGAAATATTTTAATAATAAAAAATAATATTTCTCTATTCATGACTATCGGCAGACTCTGTGCGTGTTTTGGCATTCGTCGCTTCGCTCTGCTCCATCTATATGCACCTCTAGACTTGTTGTGCAACGTGGGGACATTTTGGTAATGTAAAGCCAAAATTTGTACAAGTCTAACGTTCAATATTTCCCAATAGTTCTTTTTGGAATCTGTAATCGATTCAATTTTATCCGGGAACCAATTCGTACACTTTATTTGACCCGGGAACCGATTCCGCGTTTCCCATTATTATGTATACACGCGAATGACGTTGTCGGTGTGATTTCACAATATCAGCTCACCCGCAGTCTTCGTAGATTTCGCGCTTGTACCGTTTATTCGGCGGAAAATCAATACACACGACGACGCGACGACGCACGTGTATTAAATATTAACAGTCACCGGTTCAACGTGAAATGGCGGATCAAGAGCTGCGTATTTGACGTGGATGAGAGATGCACAAAGCCAGTACAATATTTTTTAGTAATTACTTACACTATCCCCGCGGTACCCTCCTCCACGCGTGATATTATACCTACTTGGTATTCACAATTTAAAAAAATAATTCTCTTGTTCGTAATAAGTCCCAGCGTCATCTTGTAAAGACCAAAATATAATATACAAGTTATGCCAGAATTGAAAATAACTGACATTAATGCATAATTTAATTTGAAAACTAATATCAATTCATATAACTAGGGTTTTAATGTAAGTTAAAAATTACCGGTGAAATTTACGTATATTTTACATATTTTTACTAACTATTAATACTGTTAATACAGAAAAATGGAAGAGTTTTTTTTTTTTTTTGTTATTATTTCAGAATATTTTCATTTTATTAACTAACAATGTTTAATTGTTTTTGTGTACTCACTCACATAATATTATACAACAAATAGGTCTCTTTATTTTTATCTTTATTAAAAAAATTTGTGTCATTTCTAATAGCGATTGCTTATGTAAAAATACAAAAAAAAAAAAATGGGTTACTCTCAAGAATTATTAAATTAACATGCTATAATAGTTCAGTCAAATCAAAATAATTTTGCACATTTTATTTGAATCGAAAATGATTTTTCTATTTTCATAGCATTAGCGTTAGCCAAAGCCTCATTTTTGTATTTTGCCATCCAGACCTTTAGAATACCAGTCCGCCCTGTATAGGTGTATATTATATTTAATTATTTATATTACCTAATTAAGTCATACTGTTTGAATATCGGATCTATGTAAAACGTATAAAATATATAATATCACTGTTCACAGTTATTTATGACTATCTATTATAAAAACACAAAACGACTGAGTAAAAATTATAATCTCGTACAAATAAAGAAAAGGAGGAGAGGGATTTTATCTTTGCTCTCTCTCCCCAATTCACGATCGTTAACGCGTATGAAACAATTGTGCCTTGGCCCCAACTCACTTTAAGGCGATCTAAGAGATCTGTGATCCTAACCTTTAAGTTCTAAAGTTCTTTCGGATTTTTGTTTTTCGTGATAATAGGTACAACGTTCTTTTGACGTATTTTACGCTTGGACGGTTTTACTTTTCGTACGGCGTATAAGAAAAAAATCAAAAATCAAAATATTGCACAGCGTCTTACCGGGATTAGGTATTGGCAATCGATGCCCTATGGCCGGGAATGAATTTTCTTACTATACGAATATTCGTGTGTTTTATGCATACCCTCGCTATACATTTTCATTAATGGTTTACCCCTAATTATATGCAATTTGTCACCCTTTCAGACATTTAATTATTTATATCCAAATGTCTTCTTTCTCTCTTTCACACATAATATAGAATAATATAGACATTGTAATTACAGTGCAATTTCATAATGCAAATGTTTATGTCACTTAACTAAAATAATTATTTACCAAAATTATTTTTTCTGAAATATATATATACACACAAACACACATTATTCTATAGTCCTAGTTACTTAAGTGCAACTCTATTATACAAGTTTTAACGTCATTTAGATTATTATTTGGGGACGATTGTTTTATAATAATAAAAAAAGCATATATTTATGTTCGTATATTATATTATACAAAGGTATATTATTTTTGCAATTTTTTTCTAATTTTTAAAAGAACGTAATGAGAATGTTTGCATAACTTCTCGAGAATATTAGCATAATATTTTAGGTATTTTTATAAAATATTATTATTATTATTATGATATGACTTTATAATAACTAATAATTTAAAGTAAATTCTTCCCGTAGTCTTGGTTAAGAAAAGATGTTGAAGTACGAAATATGTGGATGAAGGGATTAATAATATTCTTGAGCGAAAAGGAAAAAAGGACTTTGAAACAATTGACCAAAAAAAAAAAAAAAAAGACATGCAGAGAGAAAAGAGAAAAGTAATTTTCGAAAGAAAGATATTGTCTTGATTGAGGTATCCAGATATTTTAATTGAATTGACCAATTTTTTTTTTCACGTACCGTTGATTGCCAAAAAAAGCGTTTCTGGTTTTACTCATGTATAATATTGTAAAAAACCACGTGCGCGGATTTCTACAATATTATATGGGCCCCGACCCCGCGTACCCGTATCCCTTTAATCCGTCCCTGTATATCCGTATAGAGGTCCCACAACCTTTTTCACACTAGGTGTTTTTTTATTTATTTTTACTTTTATGCGAATATGACACGTGTTCGTCCAGAGGTGAAAATATAATTAAAAAATCGTTTGGAAACCGTTTATATAATGACAGTCGAAACACTGGTCTAATCCCATAAAAACCGTACGACCCGTATGATGACGTGACGTCACGCGCATACTCGTCGAAAATGTTTCTCGTTATATGGGACCGATATTATTTGTCGTCGCCGTTTTTCACACGTGCAACAAGTAAAAAACCACCCGTTTCAGTTCGTACGATTCGGTGCAGTGAAGCGATAACATCATTCTGAAAACTGATTCGAATTCGACGTAAAAGCTGTACGAAAATCACCTGCAAGCTTCGAATGATATTATGTCTGTTGTTTTTAATCATAGAGTAAAGAATATATTATGGAGTGGCCATACCGTATATTGTTACGTATAGTGAATTGAAGCAATCAAATGGAATATGCTAAGAGTGACCATTTTGAGAAAAATGAAATTATTTTTCTTATTTGGTTGGTGCCACTTTAAATTTTCATATTATCATATTAGATAAGACATACAAAAACAATAACATTAATTTTAAAGTATGATAACAGTTCTTAATCAGTGATCCGATTGAGCAAGGGATACAATATTTCGATACGGTAATTTGATTCTTTTCAATAGGTCACTCTAAGCGTATTCCATTTCAATGCTTCATTTAGGTATACGTATGGCCACGGGTTGTTTTTAATATAAGTAGAACACAATATTTTTAACAAAAAAAATGTTCAATTCAGTACGAACGAAAACCGTTACAATGATTACATTACGCGTCTTTATATTTACCGTGGCATAATATTGAAAATAAATTATTCTCGGTGATGAACTGAACTGGAACAATGCCCACTTGGAGAACACGTAATGACGTGCCGATTGGTTTTACTCGAAAACCTAATCTGGGTAGTAGATATTTTTCAAAAAATTTAATGGCTAAGTTATAACATGATTTATCGGATAAAATTTATCTTAATTATGGCTGAATTTAAAAATTTAGAACGTTACTAAGTGTTATAATTCATTTATTTCTGTTTTACAAATTGTTTTAATGATTTAATTTATATAAAAGTTATTTTTAAAAATTTAATTTCTAGACAAAGTACATTCTGAATTTTTAACATTCATTTTCCGATATATTTATCGGTCTTGTGTTTGCGTGTAAGCGACTTTCATAAATTATTGGTAAAAGTAAAGTACCAAAAAAATTAGAAGTATAATCGAAAACAACCTTTTTAACCCTTTTACAGAGATAAGTATTTAGGATTCACCGCCCCCCCCCCCTACCACCACTTG
>JAIPRM010007713.1:0-16836 GCA_025469315.1 Stegophylla sp. TES_Ste_2020 | reverse complement strand
TGTCTTTAGTGATGACTAATGCTCTCTTATGGTTACCAAAGTAGTTGTTGTCAAGTGCGTGAGTGTACCGCGAAAATTTGTTGCTTATAATAGTGTGCCGTGAACCAAAAAAGGTTGAGAACCACTGGTCTAATACATAAGTAAGATTTACAATAACAATAATAATAACAATACATTGATTTATCAAATTTTTGAGTGATTATCTTTTTACATACTTTTAAAAATTGAATTATCTCATTTTGTTAACCTAAAGATGTCAACAAGTCATTTATAATGTTTAATGCTTATAGTTACCATTTTGTGGTTAAAAATAATGATTGAAATTTATACTGTAATAGATAATAATGCTTAGTTAAGAGAACTATTGATGAACAATTATTATAATTAAATTTGTAGACATTTGTTTAAAGTCAGATTATTTCTAAATATTAATGCTGAACAAAATATTCGATTAGTTAACTTTTACGTCTAGAAGTGACTATAATCTACAATTATTATAAAATATATCTATTAACATCTATTAACCATTTTATTATTTAAGTTATATAGTGTTCTTATTATAATTTAGATTTAATGAAAGTGTTTTGTTGTCAAAAATATAGTAATTTTTTTTTTTATCCATTAAACAAGAAAAACAGGACATGTGTGATTGCATACAATTTTGAAAAATACTAGGGAGGGTGACTTAAGCCCCCCCTCTAGTTATGTTTAGGTTCTAAATATATTTTTCAACAAGTATTACTCTTGGATTTTCGGTAGTACTATTTATCAAATGAAAGTAATAAATCAGTAAAATTATTTTTATTTGTTCACATATAGACGAGTTTTAATAACTACAGATATTTGGGCACGAGGAATTGATGTTCAACAAGTGTCATTGGTCATTAATTATGATTTACCAAACAATCGTGAATTATACATACACAGGTAATTTAATAAAAAGCTATTGAATAAAATAAAATATGTTTACATTAGACTATTTGCATATACACAATTAGGGGATCTAAAGGGTGCCATTCTCCAATTCTCTCTCCCCCCCCCAGATCTTTTTTAATAATTGCATAAGGTTTAAAGTCCTTAGAGGGGGCTAACTTAAACAAATAAACATATTAGCCCTCTTAATTTTTTTTCCTAATTATGTTTATGTCTATTTCAGGATTGCTAGTGAGTCACTTTAGTCACTTAAAGTCACTTTTTGCTGTTTTATGTCACTATTAGTTACTTTTTTAAACAAAAATCCAAATATGAACATTTTTTTTCCACTTTTATTTGATATTCTGCTTTTAGCATAAACTTCGGTACTCGTTCAATATGCCATCTATCGCATGTTTGATGATTTAGTATGCTACCTACCGTAATATTTTTTATTTATTATACATGTAATATGTTACAGACAATGTGTATATTGTCTCGGCAATCTGGTCCTGCCTGGATGTAGGTTAGTTCACCTAGTATTTGGTCGACTCCTCTTTGCTCCGCAAATTAAAATATCCCTAGACTTGTTGTGCAACGTGGAGATATTTCAACATGATGATAAATCGTATTTCGTCACCCAGTAAAATACTATCGATTATCAAGCCGAAACGTTCCCATGTTATACAGCAAGCCGAGAGATATTTTTGATTTGGGAAGTGAAATGGAGGCATCAACACTTAGTCGACCAAACACTTAGTGAACTAACCTATGATCATAAATTTAACAAAAATGTTACAATGTAATTTAACATTGTAAATGCAATGAATACATTACCCATAACATATATACGGTAATCTATTATATTTGTAGTAGATTTATACTAATCTATAATAAAATTATGGCAGATAAAATATTTACAGGAGATAACATATTTGGACGATTACCTAAACTTTAAGCCTTATTTTAGAATTTTGCTTACAGTAGATGAACAAAATAATAATCGATACTGATATTATCAACACATCAATCTTTGATTGTTATTTGGCTTTGTGAAAAAATAGATTTTTATGTCTAAACAAATGTAATTAAATGAGACTGCTTTAAAATTAAAAATTAATTTTTTCAACTGTACTTGTCCTATTAATGTAAAAAATAACTTTAAAGAATAGTTCTTCAATTTAATTTAAAGAATACAAGTGTTAAACAAGTAATTTTATTTATTAGTTGTTAATTGTTTACGTAGTTGAATTATTGATACTGAAATTTAAATTTAATAAAAATTATAATGAAAAATTAAAATGTGAATAGATTATTTATTATACATTGGGAGCGTATGACTGAATAACTCAGTGTTTGTGGATTAATGATTCTTTCGATTTTAAAATAAATGAACCTATTTGCTTAATGTAATTTTAAATAACCAGCTACTTGTTTTATTTATTAAAATTAATTTTATCATTTATTAAAAAAAAGTACTGGTTACTTGAAATATTTAGAATATTTTTGTCACTTTTTTCACTATTTAAAAAAAGAAAATCAGTATCAGTACTGCTATTTGATTTAAATGTCTTATTGTTGTAGTATAGACATTATAGTATACTTTATTTTAATATATTATAATTTTGTTTTTAGGATTGGCCGATCTGGACGATTTGGTCGCAAAGGTGTTGCAATAAATTTTGTCAAAAGTGATGACATAAGAATTTTACGTGATATTGAACAGTATTATTCGACCCAAATTGATGAAATGCCGATGAATGGTGAGTGGCTAATTTCAGTTTTTAATTAGTTAATATAAAATGTAAGATGATATTGATCACAAAAATTATTATAAATTACTTAAAAAGAAAAAAAAATGAACTTTTTAGTTTATACACTTGCAATTAAAAATGTTTTACCTGCAGTATTTTTCTCAAATTAATTGTAACAAGGATGTGGATTTTTTTATAATTATATATTCGACATGGATAAGATCAGTGGCTCTCAACCTTTTACATACGACGACACCTTAATTGAGATCCAAAAAAAAGACGACACATTTAATTTAATTCAATTTCAATATTTTTGAAAAAAACAATTATTACTAATGTAAATTATTACACATATTATACGCGTGTTAATATTTTATTAAAAAAAAGCCGGACATACTTAGCACCATGGGTATTCTTCGATCCTTGGATGGGATACACTTGGTGAGTATTTTGAAATGTTTAGAAACGATAAATTATTTCTTCAATAAAATGATTCTGTGAGAAGCTTCAGTTTATTCGAGATAATTTTACTTAAAAGTTACAAAATTTGTTGTTGTTACAAAAACTATTTATATTTTACTTGTCCAGTTTTATTATTTCACTGTTAACTGAGGATAAGAAAAAAATTGATGAGAAAAAATTTTTAATACTCATATTATTGTCTATCTAGTATTTATCTAAAATTTGTCATAAAATTTAGATAAAAAAAGAGTTTTAAAGGCAATTTTGTTAAATTTTATGTACAATTTACAAGTAAATTTTGATTCTAAAAATCTTGGGTCATTATTTTGGATAAGTATTTCTATACGAAATGTATTTATAGTAAAAAAAAAATAAAAAATAAACATCATTGTAAAAACACTTATAGTTAAAAATTTTATATCTTCAAAAAAAAAAAAAAAGATCAGTAAGATATTTATGACATGATGTAGTGTGAACCTATATTTATAGTATAAGGTTCTTAGTTTAAACTTTAAAATACAAATAAACTATTTTTTTTTTATTTTTTTTGGTGGCACACCTAACAGTAATACATGACACACTAGGGTGTTGCGACATACCGGTTGAGAACCACTGATATAGATAATCAAATAATTACACTTCAGAAATAATTTGTAAGACTAGTTGGCTGTATTTACATATGGTTTATTTAATTTATTTTACATTTTTGCTAAATATTTAAATTTTGAAATTATAAAAAATTTAGGTATAAATTATAAGTTCATATGCAGAATTTTTTAAGAGGGAATGAGACAAAAATTTAAATTATCAATAGTTTTTATGTACTATTAAATATGAATTTGAATAATTTTTCTAATTAATATTTTCTATGAATGATTTGTATAAATAATCAAATAATAAAACTAAATAATTAACTACATTTCAATAAAAAATTATTGATTTATTCTTAGAATATTATTTTTTTATTTAATATTAAGAATAATTTAATACAGTGGTTTTCAAACTTTCTGGTGGTGCCCTTTTTTGGACCGAATTTATTCACGGTGCCTTCAGTGAGAAATGATTTATTTTTTTAAACTAATTTTCATGAGTAACCAGTTTTAATAATTACATTTAACCTATGTAATAACAAAGTTATACTTAAATAAATTAAATTAAAATACATTTAATTAGGTACTTAAAGGTTTTTTTTTTTTTATTTAGGTTTTTCGAATATATATATAATTTAATAAAAAAATTTTAAAAGAAAATTAATTTAATTCATGGCACGTTTTTCAAGCAATTATTTTATTTTGTATATTTATTTCTGGATATGTAAGTTGATTTTACATTTTTATCATACTCTTTTGAGATTATCTATGAAGCTTCATTAAATCCACCTACTTAAGAGTATTTAGTATGGGCATTGATTAATAAAATACTTGTAATTATGAAAATTTTGTTTGATAAAAAAAAAGTGCATATTTTTAGAGCATTAAGTTCCGAGCCCTAATAATTATCAAACCTTATTAATTAGATACATTTTCATACTTAAAAAAAAAATAGTTAAAATATTATAAACATAAATAATGTAATTAACGACTTGTACGTGGCTGCTTGTTTTGGCAAAGTTAAGCAATATCAGATTTTATTTTCAACGTCTAAAGTTGGGGGTCAAGTTCAGCATTAAGACCATTCCAATATTTAGTGTTAATAGCGGTGTTAGGTGAAATCCTAACAAAGCTTATATTTAATATTGGTACTAGAACTTATCAAAATATAAAACATAACATATTTTACTTATTCTAAATACAAAATGTACTTAAAATTTTAAAGATTTTTTCGGTGCTAAAAACTCTTTACTACTACCAGATTTATTTTAAGTTAAGAAATCATTAAGAGTTCTATAAAACAAGAATTGAGACAATGTTTATACTTTTTTCATTTCATGATCAATGTAGAAAATCTAATTTCATACCTATATGGACTTATAGGTTAGTTGTGATGTTTGTAGAGAATTTTCTGACTTTCATAAAATTTTTGTATAGCATTAATTGCACACATACATTATTACACAATCATAGATTGAATAAAATTCATTATAATACCTGCATATTTTACTACAGATATTACTAAAAGTTTCTGATCAATTAAAAAAATAATAATATTTTAGTGTTTTTTTTATTTTTCAGTTGCTGATTTGATATGAAAACCATTTAGTGAAGTCACTCATATGAAAGTTGTACCAATATGATTTTTTTAATTGTATTTACCTTTGTAATTTATTTTTTAACAATATTGTAAGCTTTATTTTGTTTAATTATGTTTAATTTTCACAAACTAGATCCTTTTTTATGGACATGACTGTCTTAGTTCCTATCTCATTGTCATAATCAAGGCATGTAGAACCATAATGGTTATACTTACAAAAATTAAATTTTGTTTTCTCTTTGATTTATTACAGAATTTATTACAATTTTTATTACAATTTTATTACAATTTTTATCAGTGTCAAATCCGCTTAACCTAAAAAAACAAATATATTCCACTAGATAGAAGCACATAATTTGTTTTGAATCTAATGCAATTTTTTATCTTTGCCTTTCCTGAACTATTTCACTTTTGTACATTAGGCTAATTTGGTTCTATATGTCTCAGTTATTGTCTGAGTAATAGTATTATTTTTAATTTGTTTTAAGTTTAGTATAACACATTTTTGATTAATTCTAAATAAAATATTTCATGTCTTTGGTAAATTAGTGTTATTCTAAAGCTAGTAAATTATATTTTTAAGATGTCATTTATATATATATATTTTTTTAAACATTTTTTGTTTACCAATTAAAATCATCTGATAAAAAAATTGTTCATTTAGTTATCCCAAGTTTTAAAGTTATTTGTAACCTTTATATGGATACTCGAAATTTTTCAAGGAAGCTAAGTATACTGAAGTACTACGAAATTTTTTATAAATGTATACATTATCAAATTATTTGTCAACTTGTAATGTATTTTTAAATTGAAATTGAAATATTATGTAATTTTATTGTATTATATTATTATAATTCAATACATTTTGTTGTCATTAAGAAATAAAAACATATATAATTAAAATATCCATAATTAATTTGGCTGTTAGGTCAGCTTAAAATCAAATAAATACAAATATTAAAATTTAAAACTGATAACTGGAATACTCACCCAGCAGTGTTGGCCGAAAGAGAGTGTTAGTAAGAGATAGAGCATATAAATGGTGATGCTATCTTTCTCCTTCCTGTGGGATTAAAGACAAGTATATTCTTATATTCATTTATCATATAATTTTAATTTGCATTTGGTATGTATATTATTATTTTTAATTTACATGAAATATTTTTGATTCATATTTTAGAATTATAAATAACCTTTTTTAAATACTTTAATGGTGAAAAAACACTCTAATTAGTAGATAATAAATATTAAAACATTATAAACTTGCTTTTCTTGTGTATTTCTATTTTTCTTTTCATCTATTTTTATTACATATTTATTTAAATTTTGTACTCACATTATATTTTTAATTATACCATTCAACAGCTGTTGTGTTAGGTTGTGAAAGTGATAAAATGGTGAAAAATATTGTTTACCATTGCAGGAGCGGATACAGAGGCCATGAATGGGACAGTGGCGGATAGAACTTTAATTTGGAGGAGGCGATTAGTCCAAAATAGATCAAAATAAATTTATCAACCCATTTTTACTTGCATTAAGCATTTTAGTATGTATTTTAAAATTTCTTGGAAGAGCGATCGCCTCCATCGCCCTCTTATTGGATCCGCATCTGGAATGGTAGGGAAAATTTTAAATAAATAAAAAAAAAAGTGATATAAAATAATTTTCGGTTGTTGAGTGTAATTCTCAATCAGTGCTTAACTAATTTAACTACTGTATAAAAAAAAAAATGAGAACTAATTTAAAACTGTAAAGATCCAAAAACAAGTAAAAAATAAAAAAATAAAATAAATAGTTATAGGTACATTTTTATTATTTCTTATAGTCAGAAAACCCTTTTTTTTGTAAGGGGGAGGGAGAAATTGCCTCTATTGCCCTCCCCTTGTATTCGCCACAGTTCCATCAACTAGTTTGCCACATGGGTTCAAAGGACTGGAAATAAAAAGTTGAAGGGTATAAGGTATAATGTATACCTATTTGATTTGTAGTAATCACTTATTATTACCTATGTTTATCCTTTACAACCACCACACAACAATATTATCTATTATTCAATATAAACAAAACCCCTCATTGCCTCATTTAATGAGGTTGCCACCCAAAGTAATAATTGTTTACCACAGTGACATAATAACACCTCAAACTAAGAATGAGATACAAATTTAATATTTCAATGTAATATTTTCATCCTTTCCTGTTATTTTTGCTTTGTTTTTACTCCCTTCTAAACCCTACTTCAATAAATAATTATATAAATATCATACCATGATGATGATATATGTAAAAGAATAGTGAACAGGTGCTATGGTGCTATGTTCTCTTAGTTGAAAACTTAGTATAGGTAAATATTAATTTTTTATGATTTTATATATAGTATCATGGATATTGACATATTGTGGAAACCTAATTACTAATAAACTTGCTAATAAACCATAAAATAAAATATTCCGATGCGTTTATATAATATTTGTGATGATTTTCAGATCCAACTTCAGAATAAATAGTTAAAGTATTGTCATTACTCAAAATAATAACTAATAGGGCAAGATAATTTATTCACTGAAAATCTTTATTTACATAATAACAGTATAAACTTAAACAATTTGAGTCCCTTAAGTTATCGTACAGGCACATACGCCAACTAAAAACACTAATAAAATCCCTGGCTGCGCAGTACAAGTGACCTTACATTATTTTACAATATTCTGCCTCAGTGCATTAGCTCCACTGGCCTATAGGTATAACACATTTTTCAATATTGTCTAATAGACAATATTTAATTACGAAATATAATATGGTTGACAGATACAACAAAGTTCATATAAATGCTAAGTTGAAAATATTGTGAGGAATTATTAGTTGTAAATAAATTAAGTTGGTTAACCTTCTCTCACATTAATATACTTTTTTAATTATCTATTTTTGATTTATATATTTTTGAGGCTATCACCATCAATACGATAATTCCTGCCAGATAAAAAGAAATAAATCATATATAAAATGTGTATTTATTATTAAACATGAGTACCTATTTATAAGAATGTAAATACAAATTAATTTAATAACTCATATATTTAATACTTTGTACAACATTACGATGAAGTGACTGCAGAATGAAAATTCTCATTGAAACAGTCACTGCCGACTTACTTTTATAATTCCCCTAAATTAAGCTTATAACTTCAATGCCCCCAAGGGGGCAATATCACCCACTTTAGAAACATTGATTTATATTAATACTTGATATTTTTAAGATAAATAAAAATATCTTCTAGTCTTTGTATAATTAAAAAAAAAAAATTAGAATTTAATTAAGTATACATTGATATCAAGACAAGTAATACAAAGATCCATAAGCCTTGGGTAGCAGCAGCTAACATAAACAAGTAACTAAACTGGTGTGTCACTGAGCAAGGTTAGTGTATTATTATACTATATACTAGTGTCTATTAACTGGCCACCAGGCTCTAGAATTAATTCAAAATAAATTTAATTAATACAGTGTGACATAAAACTGTTAAAATGTACAATATATATTTCTTGATTATTAATATTTTCCCATGATAATAATTTTTAATTAAATTTTTATCAACATATCAATTCTTCATTATGTTGTAAAGCAGACAGAGGAAAGGGTAACAACTTAATTGTTATGAAACACACCCTAAGACATGCATACATTCAGAGTGAATATGCAAATGCATACGATTCCCGTTTCTACTTAAAAGTAATTTAAAAAAATTATATTTTACCAAAAATATCGTCTTTTTGACTATTATGGTATGCTAAACTGCACACTATTGTTCTATCTGTTGTTTATTTATCAGGCATTTAATCAATTGAGAGATTCATAAAATATTTTTCAATCCATGTTCAAAATTTCTTTTTAGTGACTGGCTTGTTAAGTAATTTTTAATGCTTTTATATTGCCGAATTTTAAACTAACACAAATTAGAGAAAATGGTGAATTTAATAATTATATTATTACTTCATAACATTTGTAATTTCCTTTTTTATGAGTTGACAATAATTATACTCAAGGAAATACATATATAAGTCTACCTGTATTTAAATTTTAATAAAAAGTAGTAGTTTAGTTAATTTTTATACTCTATAAGCTTTTAAATGTCAAAATGTAGCAAGATTGTTTTTTAATTAAATTCAAATCATATGAACATTTTTTATGTATCCTCAAGTGACCATTCTCCTGAAAATGGATTAAGAGCAACTACCTAAGTTCTAAAAACTAACATATTATATTGTTTGTATTTTTAGAATTTACTTTAATTATAAATTAGAAAAATATAATGAAGCGAGTATAACTCATGAAGTTACTGCATATCTATTTTTAATAAGCAGATCTTTCACAACATAATACAAAATAACTAAGTGCAAAAAGAGTTGTTATGCTATCTAAAACTTATGAATGCTGAACTTATGTGTTCCTTAAATAGACAAAGTTTTTTTTAAAAAATTATTCATTCAAATTAAGTGTAAAATAAAAATAAAAATTAATATTTAATTTTTTAATACACAATTGTAATTTATATTAATTTTCTCGGAGTCATAAATTCTTTGACATCAGCGTCAGTGATTTTACTTCTGTTTGTTTGATGTTCAAGGACAATTTTTGATATGCATTCAATCAATATTTTCTTTAATTCTCCTGTTAGCATTTCTCCAGAAGTATATGCCTGTAAACAGAAAATAAAATCACTTTAAAGACTGTTTAGTTTATAATATAGATAGATATATATTCATTTTAAAAATAATGTTACTAAATGTTAGTTAATAACATTATTAGTTTACTATTTTTATATAAACATATGGAAATTTAATAAACCTTTTTATAAATATAGCATCTATGTTCAACAAATTTTGATAATACATCATGTTGTGTATTTCAGTACATTGTATAATTGAAATAAAATTATTAATTTATAAGGTAAATAAAAAGGCCACAATAAAGACATTATTCCGATGAAATTTAAACAACATTAATCATTAATCATTCTCAGTTCTATGAATTTATTGTAAATAATTTTATAAAAAAATGATATAAATGTTTACATTAATTTTGTAATTTTAAAACCATACACCAGAAAATGTTATTTTGGTTTGAAGTGGTAATAACTACCATTTTTTGTGATTATCCAATAATTTACCAAGAATTGTATAATTTTAAAGGTTTAAATTTAATTTGTTTTAAATAATTGAAATATATTTTTTACTTTTTCAATTTTAGTGAGCTCTTCATCACTTTCAAGGAAATGTTTTAAATACTGATATGATGTATCCACATTGCAGTTACCACCTTTTTCTCTATGTTCTTCGACTGTTACTTGACCACCAGAAAATGCATATTTATTGATCTGAAGTAAGAGCAAAAATAATGATAGTAAAAAAAAAAAAAAAAATGCTATTTATATATATTACATATAAATAACATATATTAGGTACAATAAATATAATATACATAAAAAAAAAAAATCAATTTTACCTTATTCTTTATTTGTTTTGGAGTATCTGTTAAATAAATGGCTGAATTTAAATCACTTGCAGACATTTTGGTGTCGGCACCTTGTAAGGATGGTAAAAATGATGAATGTATTAAAGCAGGTTTGTGGCTTCCAAGCTTAGGAGCAACATCTCTTGTCATTCTAAAATATGGATCCTGTAAACAAATAACTTAAGTTAGAAAATAAGAAACATTTTGACTTAATATTTGTACATCACCTGATCAATTGCACAGGGTACTAAACAAGGAACTTTATTATCTCCAAATATAAATGGAAATGTAGATGAAATACACGGGGCGGCTTGAACAGCAGGGAATGCAATTTTTCCAATTACATCACTATCTCCGAATCCAAATATACCTTTTACTTGATTAAATGTAACACACTTTTGAATCCTTATAACATTAGCATAAAAAGATGGACATTCTCTAAAATAATTAATTGTTGTTATTTACTTTTTTTTTACATTAAAATTAATTATCATTATGTATAAGTTGATAAATTAACCAGTACCCCATGAATTGTAAATCTGAGAATATAAACGTATTTTTTTTGTCAAATCCATATGCTATTATATCTTTAGCATTTTCAATAGCCATTTTTTTTGCTTCTTCTAATTTTAAATCTTTCCATAGGTACTTTTCATCATCAGTCAATTGAATTACGAGAGGAACATTAAATACTTCTTGTAACCATCTGTAAAATTTAATAAATAAATTATGAAAATTAAATTAAAACAATAAAAGTAATTAATACAGTACTACTTACTTTGTAAATATAAATGGTATCAAATGTCCAATATGCATAGAGTTTGAAGATGGACCTCTTCCTGTGTATAAATAAAAAGGCTTTCCTTGTTCATACAAATTTAAAATACTGTGAAAATCTCGATGTGAAAAAAATATTCCTCTTGTTAGGAAATGATGCAATGGTTTATTAGTGACAGACTTAATCCTTGACAATATGTCATCATTTATTTTTGAACTACCAAATCTACCTAAAAACAATAAAAATGTTTCATAATATACAATTACTCTACTTCTAACAGTAGTCGTAAAATATTATTTTTATTATATTAGTAACTATATTAAAAACACTACGCTTAAATATAATATATTATAACTCAACTTGTATTCATGCAATTAAATGATAACCAATTTGAATTAAATCTCTTGAAGAATTTATTATGATCATAAAAATTATATTATACCATGATATTTTGCAATAATTTAACATGAAGTTCTTACTAATAGACTCCCATTAAACAACTTTATACTTAAAATTGCTTACTTAAAAATGGTTAATTTTAAAATAGTTAAGTTATTAGTATTCATAACTGATTTTTTTTAACACATCATGATAATGAAATAGAAATATTAGAATTGAACGTTGTGATTAAAATATGCAATAGATTTTTAAATAACTGATTCACGTATACCTTAACTAGCTTAACTTTCACTTCTAACAAAGTTATAATATGTGACACAAAAACGGTTTGATGACCGCTGAACTCTGGGTGGCGTAATCAGTAAAAGCCTCAAAATGTGTAATCACCACGGCGGTGGCATGTTCACCGAAGACTGAATGGCATTTGTAAAAATATAACACCATTTCCACAGTCTATGGCAGGTAGCGCTTTAAGAACTCGCACTGAAAATTTGCTATTAACCATTAGGTGCGTAACAATCAATTGACTTTTTTGAGTATTCATGTCGCCTATGTATTGACAATAGTTATAGGTATAATTTAATTTATAAATGCATAGCAATAATTAATGTATAAGATATTTAATTTTTTTATTAATGTTCTAGTATTTACTTATGTAAGAGTCTAAAGCAATTTTTTTTTTTTTTTGATTCACAGTAATTATTGACAAATATTCTAGAAGCAACATGAAGTCATAATTCACTCAAATTAAAATTTAAAATTCATAATATTTGCATTGAATATATACATCAGTCATTAGTTGCCAGTTAATATTCTTAAAAATTATTAAAATACAAGTTTTTGGTTCATGATGCCAATTTAATTAACTATGGTTTAAATTTAAAATACAGAAGTGTGTTCAATTTATATACCTAGGATATTGTATTTTAGGTAAAACATTTAAATACATTAAAACATTAATAATTTTGCTTGAAAAATAGATAAGATTATACTTCATTGTATTATAATGCACAAAGCTGGGCAATAAATTATATAATGAGTTAAACAATTTAATTAAAAATTAAGTTACTTTTAACTAAGTTACTTAAGGAATTATTATTTTTTTTTAATTTAGGTACTTCTAATATAATTGGTTACATTTATTTCCACAATATGCACTACATTATCAGTTAATTTTTTTTGTCACATTGTTAATTTTCATCTTCAATTACTTATTTCAATAATAGGTATCATGTTTAGGTAATGTAATGGATATCTGATAAAATAAAACCGCTTCCAACTTTTAAAACCTAGGTATTTGAATACTTTGTTATCAAAATGTCATTGAAATGAAATAAGATTTTTACAAAAAACTAGGGTAAATACAAAATATAAAACCTTTTTATTATTTAAACTATCAAAATTCTAAATTATTTATTGATATATGTATATTAGTAGGTAAATTAGCGTTGTTTGAATTCGAAAACGATACCTAGATTGTTTTTAAGTTAACCACGTTGTATGTAAAAACTTGAAATAAAAAAAAAAAAAATAATAACAGATAAGAGGCAACAGTTCTCGTAAAATATGAGAAAAAGATTTTGAAATATAATAGCTTACTGATGAGTTTGTCATAATCGATTCCGGTTTTGGATTTGCTACAGACATTCCACGGGTCGACTAAGTCATCATCTCCATTGTCATCGTCTTTAGATTCCAATGACAACTTATCCAGAGAAGAAGCCATTTAGAAACCAACAACGTAAGCTGTGATGACAAAAAAAAAGTGAACAATCAATCAATGATTATCGTCACTCGTTTTAAATAGTAAAAAATACTATCTTAAATAGTAAAAAATACTACATAAATTACTAATTGGCCATGAGGAATAAGGGAAACGCCGCGTGAATGAGTAACACATCGTTATCACCATGACAAATTTCATCGTGGCCATTTGAGGAGATAACAGATTTGATTACGAATGCCGCCGATAGTGCAGACCATGGTCTTGGAAGATCTTTTAAGACCATGGACCGTAGTACTGACTACGGTCAACGACTGAGAATTAGATTTGTGATACAGATTCTGTAATAACTGATTAGTGATAGTAAATAAAATATTTGGTATGTACATATTATCTACTTATAAGGGACATTTTCATTTTATAATTTGAGCACAGCTGAGGGTGTATTATTTTTACGATGACATAATTTATTTGGGTGGAAACCTCTCTTTAAGGCCTTATCTAAGGATGGGAGAGTCAATGGGTCCATGAACCCCCCCTCCCTGGAAATTTCTTCAAAATTTTAAAATTACTTTTGACACTCATATATTACAGTGAAACCTCCCCTAACGGACACCTAAATAGCGAACATTTATTCGGGAATGGAGGTGTATTCATTGCAAGCTGAACTTCCTTCTGAATAGCGGACACCTCTGAATAACGAATGAAATTTTGGTGACCAAGAGTTCGCTATTCAGAGGTTTCCCTGTATATATTTTAAAGACATAATTGCAAGGATAGTGTAAAAAGGGAAACTTATTAAGATGACAACGTCCCCCAATATTTGTAATATTATATAATACAACAAAATAATATTGTTCTAATTTTCTTAAAAACAAATATTTTTCAGTTATTTGTGTAACCTGAGTAAATGTATTTTTATCATAATCATCTATTTTTATTTTTTTTCGGTAGCTGACTAATCGAAAACGTGCTTGGATGAATATGTTTCCGGTAGAGAATTTTTTTAATCATCGAGAATCTCAAATTTTTTTCTAAAAGCAAGGAAAAACTACCAAAAATCATACAAAAAATGGTAAACTGGATTTCAATGATTTTTATTTTAGTTGTTTAGAAAGAAGTATATCCAAAAATAATATCTAGTACTAGAAACTTGGAAATTTTCACTCATTATAGAAAATAAGTCAGTAGGTAGGTAAGTACATAAACTGTAAAAACAGGATAAAATTATGAAAAAAATTTTGACCACTTATTGAATCAGTATAGAATTTTAGGATTATCGTAGGTTTTTTCTCTAATATAATTTTAAGTTATTTATGTTATGAGTTAAAAATATTCTTATTATTGTATGTTTTATTTTAGATTCTGAGTGGAGCGAAGAAGCTAGGTGTTTTTACAATGATATTTATTTTTTGGTATTTTGTATTTTTGTATTTAAATTTTTTCTGTAAACACTTTTTCGTACGGAAATATTTGTCCAATAGTTTCGACCAACAACTTTTTGAATAATTACAATTCGCCTCTAGATGATACTTTTGAGAGGTAATATTTTGAAATTTACAATAATTTAGGAAAAACTACCTACATAACCAACAATTGTTTTGTTATATTAATAAACTTTATAATTTTTTTATTAAAATATTCTTATATAAACTGAAGCTCCACTCAGAAATTATTTTATTGAAGAAATGAATACCTAATCTTTTTTTTAAAATACAACACATCCACCAAGAGTATCCCATCCTAGGAGCGAAGAATACTCATAGTGCAAAGTATGTCCAGCCTTTTAAAATTATTTTATTTTTATTCTTTCGTGTTTTATTATCTTAACTGAACCTATTATAAAAATCAAATAACACAAAGTCCCACAGCGCATATGTCATATTTTATATATTATTTTACTTACTTAATTATAAATATTTAAAGAATAATAAATCTCGCTTTTTTCATAATTTTTACCAAATGTCAAAACATAAATTTAGTATTGATTAAAATTTCATAATATACGATTATTTTGGTCCCTCCTCCCGAAATATAAATCTAGATTAAATCTCGCCTATCTTAACATGACCAGAAAATTAGTTTGCTGTGCGTTCGAAAAATATTCAAAATATTATTTTCCAAATAGCCTAACAGCTCTTGGTCTGTTTACAAAAAATTTTAACAGTAGTAGGCCGTTAGGGGAAAAAAATGCATTTATTTCAAACAAATTATCTGTTTGCGAAGATCCTTGTCTTTTCGCAAAAAGGCGGATGTTCCATATGACCTATGATATATTTAATATAATAAGGTACGTTAAAATATATTATGAAAGATAATAACACTGATGTAATATTTATAAATATGGTACCTACTGAAAAAAACGTGCAAAATGGATACAACGAACTATAGATTTACGGTACATTTTAGATTTTGAGCGAAGTGAAGAAGCTAGTGTTTTTACAATGATGTTTATTTCTTTTTTTTTCTGTGTACAACTTTTCGTGTAGAAATACTTGTCCAAAAGTTTCGATTAATAACTTTTTGAAACCCGATTCACCTCTAGATTGTACTTTAGAGAGGTCATTTTTTGAATTTCTCAGTTCTTCAATGTTTTTTTTGGAAAAAACTACTCAAAATTTGACAAAAACGACTCGAAAACCATAATTTTTTAATCAGAGTTTTATGAAAATTTAAACATAGATAGAAAATCCTATAAAAAAGATTTTGGCGCAAGAAAATGTTGAAAATGTGAAAAAAAAATTTTGGACATTTTTCTAACAATTGTTTTCTCATTTTTTTTTTATATTATTAACTTCCTTTGTTCAGAATCGTTTGATTGAAGAAATGATTTATCGTTTCTTTAAAATTAAATACACGGCAATTGCCGAATTCCGTCCCGGGTTGCTGAAAATGACCGAATTCCGTCCCGGGGCGGAGCAACTATGTCCAAATTCCGTCCCGGAGGCGGAGCAACTATGTCTGAATTCCGTCCCGACTAGCTTTAGACGGTATTAATATAAGTTCAATTTTTATTTTATCGTATATCAATATTTTATCGTCTATCTGTAATAGTGTAATCTGTATATATGTGTACATTGCGTATACCTACCTAATGCAAAAGAATAAT
>JAIPRM010007712.1:0-16837 GCA_025469315.1 Stegophylla sp. TES_Ste_2020 | reverse complement strand
GTATTTCTATACGAAAAAGTGTTCACAGAGCGGAAAAAAAAAAAAATAAACATCATTGTAAAAACATAAGCTTCTTCACTTCGTTCAGAATCTAAAAAAAAATAGGAACATATCAAGTGCATATTTAAAGGTTTTTTTGGTGCATAAATGCATACTTTATTGAGCTTTTTAAGTGCATATACAAATCCGGATACTAATTACGACGTTTGATTTTATATATTTTACGTTATTGTTAAAATTTAAAACATTAAAAAAAAAAATAAAAATAAAATAGAGAAAGTTTGCACTTGTACATATAGTTATGGAATTATGTTTGAAATTTTTATGCTGGCACGAAGTGAATCGAAAAAGAAAATATCATTGTAGGAGTTTATAACCAGTAGGAAAATTATTTATGAACAAAACTATTGGTTTATATTTCCGACCGGAAATAAACAACGATTGAGTGTTTATGGGGTTGTTTCGTTATGGGGTAGTTTCGGCTACACGTTATTTAATAATTAATATTTTCTAATGTCAGCATTGGTCATTTGTTACTGAATTTATAGCACGTATTAGTAGACGCGTAAAATAAATAATGTAATCTACGTAGTACTGATTAAAAAAAAAAAAAAATCTTTTGACGAAATAATACATTTTTGAAGAATAACCAACTACCCGTTTTAACGATGATTTTTACACAGACAAAATATGTAGAAATTAAGGTTAATAAATATATTATAATATGTAAGGGGTTGACGTTTGAAATTTATTTTTTTGTAATATTCAACTTACATTGAAAACTGTGTTTTTCATTTTTTTTTTTTTTTTTCATGTACCTTAAGAGGATATCCTGTGGTGCTATAAACTTTTTAATTTCAAATTTTATTTGAAACCTATTCTAAACCAATTACGGAAATCGCGGTAATTGCATGTTTTGCCGTTTTTTTGTCAATTTTTCAACAGACTTTCCCCGTTTTTGGAAAAAGTATTGAGAAATTGGAAAAATGACCGCTCTAAAATACCATCCGGGTACGATGCCGGTTCTATAGAGATACTGACCGAAACTTTTGGACGAGTATTTCTATGTACGAAAAAGCGTTTCCAGAAAGAGAAAAATAATAATAATAATAAACATTATTGTAAAAACATATTAAGCTTCTTCTTTTCGTTCAGAATCTAAAAATGTTAAATAATATATAAATATTGTTTTGATCGTATTACAATAATACGTTATGTTCTCGACTCACCGACTGAATTATGTCCTTTTTCAAAAATAACACTATATACTCGTATATCTATTCTGTTTATCCAGTCGAAATAGCGTGCCAAAAATCGCCAAGACACTTATTGTACTCACGCATGCGCACTCGGGGCTAGTCCGGACGGGAAATATGACCCCCGGTTCGTTATGCGTATTTTATACATTGTAATATAGTGTACGGGGAAAAAAAAAGTTCGAAGGGGACGTTTTTATTATATTGTTTATCGCCATTAAAAACCGTCTCTCGATGTTTAAGAGCGAAAAACGTATATATGTATTATAAATCAACTAACACCGAGAACTAATAATAATAATAATAATAATAACAATGATAAATATAATATAATGTAACAACGACATTATATTATTTAACATTTCAAGTACAAGCGCGTTTAATAATAATATTTATAATAGTTAAGGGTGTGTGTGTGTGTGTGTGGTATTGTGTATCACATTATTCATGTTAACGAGTGATACATATAAACGCGTATATATTATTGTTATACAAACGAGGCGGAGTACGATCATCGCTGTAAAAAGAATAATATTATATAATAAAATAAAATTTTCTTAATATACGACGACATCAAAGGGTAACCGTGTAATTTGGTCGCATTAATCGGCGATTAGTTGTACGGAGTGATAGGGGGGGGGGCGGGGGAAGGAAATCGTATAATAATATACTTTACAACAATGTTATAATTCAATATTGCAGACAAAGTGTCAGATTAGTACTCAGCTGAGATATACTTTGTGCATATTTCATTACATATAGTCATTTCTGTTAAACGAAAACAGTTTATAAAAAAAAAGAGAAAATCAAAAACGTTTTTTTTCTTCTTCTACAGATTTTTGTTAATAATGTGTAACAAAATAAAACAAAATAAATAAAAACGTGTAAATAATGTTTGCTCAAATTTCTCGTATTTTAAAAGTAATATACATTTTTTATTACTATGATAAGTATATACCACGAAGTATTTTCGAATTTTTTTCGCAAAAATCAGTAAGTACATAAAATAAACGAAATGTCTGCTTTCACATTTTACATATCTATCTTATATTGTAATATCGATACGAGCGTTTATAAATATTTGTCTCGAATCGGGCGCGTGCACAAAAATGCATTCGAAGGGCGTTTAAAATTATACTCGCATTATTTGGACTTAAACAAAAACGCTTTTATGCGACTTCGGTAATGCGCACGATTAATTGTGCACTTGTTTAAAAATCAAATATTTTTTAGATCATCCTTTTTTCATCGTTATAAAATTTAAAATTAAATGCTGATCCAAGTAGAATCGTTAGTAACACGATTTTGAAAAACTGTAAAAACTCCATGTAAACACGGACTCACAAAGAAATGAGTTTTGGTGTATAAATAGTTTTCTAGAATCGGACGTGTACACAAAAATGTAATCGAAGAACGTATAAAAAAATTATACTTGCATTATTTGGACTTAAACAAAGATGTTTTTATGCAATTTCAGTAATGCGCATCTATCGCTAGTAAAGGGGGGGGAGGACGCGCAGAACAATTTGATTTTCATCGGGCCGCGGAGTGATGTTCTCTCGCTGGACAGACCTATAGTATTATTTATCTATTCATTCGTATCAAAAACAAAATAAACATTTTCATAATAAAAATAATAAGCAAGAAGTCAGATTATATATTATATTTTTTGTATTATTCGGACAAAATAGTCCGACAATACAGCGATACCGGTGTTTAATTTAATGAGGGTTAATACTACTGTTAATAGGCAGGGCCGTATTTAGAAATTTGCCGCCCGGGGGGAAACAAAAAAAAAAAAAAGGTAAAAAGCGTTTTTATATAATATAAATTTAATAAACGTTAGTAAATAATTTAATAGCCACCCTTTCTTGTTTAGTCGTGATTAACTTCACCCTGTTGACCCCATCCCTAAATACGACACCCTGTGTACAGGTGATTATTTTGGTTAATATAATTTCGCCATATAAACGATTGTCCAATTACCGCTGACTTTTACCATATAATTTTTGAAAAAAAAAAAAACAATCGAATAAATAGATAGTTTTAAACCATCGATTCGTTGTGCGCGTGCCCGTTTCGAATACGCTTCGCAGTTAATTAATATTTTTCTTTATTTATTATTTTTATTTTTTTTTCATTTTAATCAATGACTTCGATACAATATTTTCGGCAGAATTTGTTTGTCGCGTCCGAACACCGTCGCCTCCGCGTCCATTCGTAGGTTCACGAAATAAGTGCCGCGCGAAGATTTGCAACAGTAGACATACGGAGCGATTTCTTGACACATGACCTGCTCGGACGGGCCCTCGGCCGCCACTGCCGCCACTGACGCACGGTCAGCGTTTCCCGCACGCTCTGACGCAGTGGCGATCGTTGCGGACGCATTGGTGGCCTGCGGCGGCGGCGGCGGTGGTGGTGGTGGTGGCTGTGGCGTGGCCGGAGACGTGGCCACCACTGTGGTGGTCGGCGTCTCGGCCGGAGTCGTCTCCGGGTCTTGGCGGCCGCCGCGGTCGTCCGCGTCGTCGGCCGGTGCAGTACCGTCGGCCGGTGCAGGCGATACCGTCGTCGTTGTCGCCCTCGCATCACCGTCGTCCACGGCGGCGGCGTTACCGCCGTCACCGTCGGCCGTCAACAGTGGTGCCGAGACGTCGGATTCCGGTGCAGACGTGGTGACTGGCGGTGGCGGTGTCGTGGTGGCACCGGCAGTCGTCGTTTCGTCCGTCGCCGCCGTCCCAGTGGTCGACTGCAGCGATTCGTCCTCTGAGTCCATGCGGAAAAAACACACGCGATAACAGTGTTTTTATTATAATTTTTATTATACAGTGAAACCTCCCGTAACGGGCACCTCGAGGGCTCCGGACGGGAAACGCTATTTCGTGTATTTGTGCGCAGAAAACGCTTTTTATAAATACTTAATATTATTTCCGTGTGTGTGTATTTGATCAACAAAAATAAGAAGGTGCCAGCAAAATATTATGAATATAGTTGAAAAAAAAAAAAAAATTAACAAAGTATACAAATTACATTTTAAGTCTTCTCTCTCGTATTCGTGGAAAAAACAAATTTAACGATGGAAATCAATGCATTATCACTATATCCGGCCTATTGCTAAATATTGCTGAATATACTTGCTAAACTACTGCTGCAGTTCTTATCTTATTTCATTAATAGAATAATTTTCTCACAAAGGTGTGTTAAATGGCCAAATTATTTTGATACAGTCAACTGTCAAGCCATTTATTTTCGTAATAGATTTAATTGATTTTTTATATGATAAAATAAATAAAAAAAGTCATTTAAAATCCATTTATAATAGGATAAGTGATTTATGTTATTAAACAAATGTAATAAAATTAATTTTAAAGTATGAACTTGACATATTGATACTATTTCTTAGTAAATTATGTTTATTTTTAAATTTTTGAAAGCCTATTATAATTTCAAGGGTCGTACTTTTATTTATTTTTTTTTTTTTGGTGGGGGGAGCTACATTTTGCGTTACACTATTCCTTGAAAATTAACGCTCTTAAAATCTACTAGATATGCATGCACTTTAACGTGCTAAAAATAAGTACAAATATGTTCTGAAAATATCTACTTAATTTTTTTTTTCATTACTAAAAATTTTTATAAATACAAATATTTTACCAAACAATGTCAATAGTTAATACTCTTAAGTTGTTGGATGAATTTTCATAGTTAAACTCAATGATAAAAATGTAAAATAATCTTTTATATTAGTGGGTAACGTTTGATTTTTAATTTCCGGGAATAAATATACGAAATGAAAATATAACGGCTTGAAAATGTCTCATGAATTAAATTAATTTCTTCTTTTAAAATGTTTACGTAAAATTATATATATATATATATGTGTAAAGCCTGAATAAAAATTAAAAGAACCGTAAAGTACCCAATTAAAAAGTATTTTAATTGAATTTATTTGGGCATAACTTTGTTCTTAGCTTAAAAATATTTACATTGAACCCCTTAACATTTTCAAATTATTTTCATACTTAAAAGATAGCGAAAATTATTAACCATTAGGAAATATTTATATTTTGAAAAATTATGTACTTTATTTCGTATATATACATTATGTTTATTATGTTCATAAAACATATTTGAAAAACAGAGTAAGTACTACCTATAATACCTAATGAAAACTCTTAAAATAAATAAATTTGTTTTTTTTATTAACGAATTTCAAATTTTATCATCAAAGATGCTCTATAAAGTTATAAAATTAATAAAAGTTGCTCTTAAAACTACAAAATCACCAAATACGCGAAAATATGTAATATAAACTTTTAATATTTATTTCGTAGTGACATGAAATGAATATTAATTATTATCTAACACACATAGCAATAAATCTAATCATTCACAAAAATACAAATGCATCAACTTCTGAGCCCTAATTATAATACTTAGCACGTCTCAAAAGTCCTATATTATTCTGTATAAATTATATCTAGGCGACATATCAATATTTTTTTGTGATTCTTCCGGGAGTAATTCTATTGAAAAATTTGATGACAATAATTATCAAAAAATAATAGTAATAATATATTTAAATTAAGTTTTGAAAATTTCAAAAAATCTATCATAGTAACTTTTTTTTTTTTTAATGGTGAATTAAAGTAAATTATCGAAATTTTGTGTAAATTTATCAAGTTTGAGCAGATTGTCTAATTGCCATCAAAAAATATTATTTTCACGAAATCAAAAACTCAACATGCTCTGATGTGGTAATTTTTCACTAAATTCTGATAGGTATATTTTTTTAATGTTTATTTACCTTTAATGAAAGATGAATATAATTTGCTATTTTTAATTTTTAAAAAAATCAAGTCTAAATTATGTTTAATTAATGTTATCGAATTGTAATTTATGTAAGGGTAACACTCGGAAAAAGCAAATTCAAAAATATTTATATTCCACGTAGATACTTATGGCGATATGGAACTTAACCAATATGTGCACATAAATATATGCTGCAATGAAAATTTTAAGCTAAGATAAAAAATATTTTCAATTCAATATATTTTGCTACACTGTCTATCGCAGAGCTTTTACATGATTCGTGCAATTTTTTTTTCATACACAGTCAATTTATTATTATTGTATTATATTAATTACCTACAAACAAATTATTTTCATAAATTTTCATCAAAACACATTTTCAACTAGAATATAGATAAACTATACATATTTATATATTATAACTATATAACAATACAAATTCAGCTGTTCCCTCACGAGCAATTAAAAAAAATATTAAAAACGTCATTTTATTCTACTCAATTTTAATTAATTTGCTCGTAAGTTAACTTTGATTAAAACGGTTTTTTAATTTTTTTTTTTTTTTTTTAATAATAATATTTCGTTTGAGTCTAAGAAAAGCACTCTGCTCGTTCTGACACGTTCACTCGTCTGCAAATTAAGTGTTAAATTTTATTTTTCCTCCTACATTTAGCCGGAAATGAAATATAATATATCATATTGAAAAATGATATTTTGGTTGTGTAAAAGTTTTTTTCTTTACACCGCGATATCAGTAATACGGACGTTGGAAATTGAATTTGAAAACAAAATTTTTATCGACATTACATATTTTTTACTTCTGTATCGCCCAATAAGTGTAAACAAACAGTGCTCGAAGATATAATATTTTAATATTTAAATTTTTCATAATTGATAAAATTCAGAATTTAATGTAACCGAAGTCGCGCGCATGCAGATAAAATCTTTAACGTTTCCTCGATTCATATCAACAACGTAACGAGATTTACCAAGATTAACGCAATCAACCTGTCCGTATTCGCATATGGATATTTATCTTTCACCCGAGAACCATGCGTAACGTTTAATTTTAGTATTATTAATTTTTATTGTAAGTGAATTCACTTCGTTCAGATGAGAAGCTAATATTTTACAATGATGTTTATTTTTATTTTTTTGTAAATACTTTTTTTCGTATAGAACTAATTGTCCAAAAGTCTCGATCAGCATTTTTTTGAAACCGTATTTACGTCTAGTTGGTACTTCTTTAAAGAGGTTAATTTTTTGAATGTCTCAATTATTCAATTTTTTTTTTCTGTGGGGGGGGGGTGGAAACTACCCGAAATCTGACAAAAAAACACTAGGAAATCATATTTTTTTTTATTCAAACTTTATGAAAATTCTAACATAGGTAGAGAATAATATAGGAAACATTTTATCACAAGAAAATTTTGGACATTTTCCCAACACTTTTTTTTCTTATTAATATTTTTTTTCTTTTCTTCATTTATTAAATAAAAAAAAAAAGTAAGTTATAGACAAGAAAGCCAGACATACTTCGCACCACGGATATTCCTCGCTTTACGTGTCGCGGGATACTGTTGGTGGGCGCGTTGAGAAAATGACGACTATTATTGTTCTTAATATTATCATATTTCCTTCGTTCAGAATCGTCTTGTTGAAGAAATTATTTGTCGTTTCTTTTTAAAATCCTACACGCCCACCTAGAGCGCCTGATTCGAGGAGCGAAGAATATCCGTGGTGCGAAGTATTATTTTTTTTTTCTAAACGAGTTAGGTTTACACCGCCGACTTGTGCCAAGTGCAGAATGATCAACGAAAATAGTTTACGATTGGAATATTTTATTTTAGATTCAGAACGTAGTAAAAAAGCTAGTGTTTTTACAATAATGTTTATTTGTTATTTATTGGAAAAAACTACCCAAAATTTGATAAAAACGACTCGAAAACCGTCATTTTTCGATTCGAACTATATGAAAATTTAAACACAGATAGAAAATAATATAAGAAAGATTTTTTTTTTTTATATTATTGACTTCCCTCGTTCAGAATCGTTTTATTGAAGAGAGAGAAATGATTTATCGTTTCTTTAAAATTCAATACACCCGTCAAGAGAATCCCGCCCGACATGCGGAGAACACAATTTTTTTTTTTCTTAAAATAAATTAGACGTTTTAAGCGACTTACACGGAGGGTTATCGTGGCAAAGGGGAAAAGTTTTCGTATATAATAATAAATACGGGCGAACGTAGCGTGTTTAGATCTCGGAATCGTTAAAGTTAACTCGTTTAAAAAGCCGTTACAACGTCCAGACGAGCGACAAGGATGATATTTAGCCACGTGTTCCGACGCGATTTTGGGCTCATTCGAAATAGGTGTACGCCGGGGCAAGAGGCTAAATACAATAACAATTATATGCGTTCAATTCGTGTTGCGTAGTCCCTGCAGACCTGCAGATGCGTGCAATTACCCGTTTCTTGAACTTGTCAAAATAAAATAGCAATCTCGTATAACGTTTTTTTTTTCTTTCCGTAATTTCGGGAAGTGGATAATTTCAAAATCGTTTTTCAGCCCTTTTTGGGCGTGGGGTTTTTATTTCTTACTCCTTCGATAGTTCTGCATATTACTTTATTCCACTATAAACCAGCAGTTCCCAACCTTTTTTTTTTTTTATCCAAAAAGGCCCATCAGTTTTTTACAAAACATTTTTGAGCCTATAGTTAACAAATTTCAACTCAAAAACATATATAGACACACAGTGTATACATATATTTATCCATACTTAAAACGTATTATAATAATAATGACGTCATAGTATGTCAGTTATATAGAAAACATTCTATGCAAGAACTAAGAACACTTAAGAAATAACTTTTCTAAGAAAAATGAACTTTTTTTATGTTCATATTCAAAAACAAGAGAAAAAAGTTGAAAACTCAATGTGATTTTTGAAACTGTTCGAAATCTTTCGCGATCGAGTCAATATTAGGATTATATTTCGTCAAGTTTAACCTCAAATCACCTCGAACCACTTGAATAATTTCAATAATTATTATTTTTCAAAAAAAAATCGAAGTCTACATGAACGTGTAGTCCGAAAAGCCTATAAAAATAACTCAGAGAAGTATTGGAAATAGCCGAGTAGACTTTCTGCACACATATCCTGAACGGCGCCAAAATTGTAATTTTAAAAAAGGATTTTAATGCCTACTGGTCGCGCGACGGTTCAATTGACGAAATTGTTGTTCATTCAACATGTCTCCAGCCCCCCTTCTGTATTTCCGATATTGCTCGAATACTGGTGTCGTACAAATTCTCTTAACCGTCAAACAAATTCATACAAATGACGTGCAAAATATTTGGATAGAAATTTTCGACATTTTCTTTTGATTGGGGGTCGGGGACACGTACGTCGGGAATTCCCACATAAAATCGGCCGTTTCAGTATAATATTATAAAATAATGCAATATATCACGATCTGCACGCGGTATCGGACGCGTACACGAATTATGCGTCTGAAAAAAAAAAAGTAAGTTTTACCGCGCGCGACGACGACGAAAAACAAATTTTCAAAAGACGAGACTACTCAAAGACGTTTGAAATACAGAAGAAAAAAAAAGAAAAAACACAAAAGTTTTCCCCGCGCTACAAAATCGTCCGTCCAATATTAAGTTCGCCTCGACGATGTGTACGCCTCACAATGCGAGTCTCGTGTTGTGTTTCGGTATGTACCGAAAAGAAAAAAAAACTCCCGTCCGGTTCGCCGGGAGTACACGACTAACCTCGACTGGTTTTGTCGAACCCCAACCCTTGGGCGGAAACGACGAGTAAACCCGGTGCCCGATGTCGAGGGGGGGGGGGTGCCGGGGGAGAGAGATGGTGAGAAAAAGGGATTTCTCCTCGACACGGATTAGGGACAATGGGCACGACTGAATTTTCAATCGACTGGTGTTTCCAAATTTTATGACATAAAAAAAAAGTATGAATATTAATAAGGTTATTAGTGTCCATTTAAACGTGAAACGATGTTCAAAGAGAAAGATACAATAAATTCATTACGAAACAAAGCTCTTTCCGCGGCCGCAACACGTTTGGGCAGAAAGACCCTTTTTGACCTTACTTACAACCCTATTTACATATCTGTGGAATTTTATTCGGGTTATTTTTCTGTGGATTTTGACGTATTGCAATTAAAATTTAAACGAGTAGTTTTTGAAATATTCAAATATATAATATATTAAGGAAAATAGTATATTGGATATTTTGTTAATTAAGTACCTATTATATTGAACATAATTATTATGAACAATATTAACCTTTAATCAGCAGTAATTAGATAAATCGTACCATGTCTTGATTATTTTTCACAATAGCAAAATATATATGTAAATGAGATATGACCGTCTAACTAGTTAATTAACTAACTACATATGTACCTAATTAACCGAATATTTATATCCAAAACATTATTTTCCTTAATATCGTACATTTGAATATTTCAAAAGATGCTCGTTCAAATTTCAGTACATCAAAATTCGCAGAAAAACAACCCGAATAAAAAATTCCTCGGTTAAAATAAGGGGTTGCCGTTTGAAAAACAAAATTTTTTATCTCCACAACACATCCGGCTTATGGTGACATGGTAGAAATGAGTTATGGAAAACACGGCTATTATAGTGACTTATACATTAAAAAATCCCGATTTTTGCATTTTTACAGGAAAATGTAGGGGGGTATGAGCACGTTTAAAAAATCATCCTGTATGTATAATAATAATTACTTTCGAAACGTCGTCGTCAGAGCAGCACACGACGGACGAGTTTTAAAAGCATAATTTTATAGCGTTTGCATAATTCACACGCCATTTACCGGCGACTGATGACGGCCATTATTGTTGTTGTATACGGTTTGTTATATTATTAAATTCAGGTGAAAAAGTTTTTGGCACCGACTCGGATGACAGTCGAGTGACGTGTGCACTGTGCACCCCCTCCCCCCCCACACACACACACGGGTATCTTGTACATTATTAAAGTCGTACCAAAAAAAAAATACGATTTACATACTCGACGATACACGATCGTCATACGTCGGATCATTTAATATTGACCACATAAATACTTTATAAATTTTTAACTTTTACATAATTTCAATTTACATCAGTACCGAACTCGGTCGAATAGGTTAGGATCCTGCGGAGCGGTAATTGTTTTCAATAATTATTATTTCAGATAAATACGTAATATTATATTCAACAATGATTCGTAAAAATCGTATTGTGGATGTTCTTCGCTCGTAGGGGAGGATAATCTTGATGAGCATGTTGAATTAGAAAAAAAAAAGAAAATTATAAATCATTTCCTTCGATAAAATATGATTGTCAACGGAATTTTATTTGATTGTACACTGCAACTGCAATGATTGTCAGTGTTAGTTTTATATCGAGTAATAATATTTTAAATTATTAACTGAAATAATTCGTGTCCGTTTCATATTTATATTCGTGTAAAAGATCAATTTCGTATAATATATCACGTGATAACTGATGAAAACAAAGCTGCCATTATTAATTGGATTAATCGCCATTCGATCATTATTCGTTAACTCAACTTTTATAACATATCTATGGAATTATGAATTAAATTTTTCATGAATATTCGATTGAAAAAAATCATGATTTTATGTAAAAATAACCAATTTCATAGTAATTTCAATTTTAAAACGGTATTAAGTTGACATACGGTTTATGAGATTATTTTGTTCATTAGACACATGTGAATAAGGATAATATGGTAAATTTTCAACTAATAATATCGAAAATTCAAAATCGTAGTAGATAAAAAAACTAATAGTAATTCGAAAACTTTATATTTATCTCAAAAAGTGGTCAAATTTTGTTGAGAATTTCTCCTCCCATCTGTATTACACTATAATATTATTGACGACGTATGAAAATTTGATACTTCTAGTCTCGTCATTTTTAAAATTTGCCCGATTTCCTTTTTCTTCTTTGGAAAAATTATTGTGAATTTCGTAAAAGTACCACCGAGATCCGATTTCCAATCTGTAAATTTGTTGTAAGAAAATTTCTGGGAAACGTTTCTCCACGGAAAGGGGCCTTCGTAAAAAGAAGGGGAAAAAATAAACGTCTTTGTAACGGTACGGGCTTCTTCGCTACGCTCGAAATGTAAAACTGACCTAAGGGAGCCCCGGAGCGAAATACGCCATATATGCATTGTATTGCACGCGAGCTACTTACCGTTTACCGGATATGCGACGATGACAGTGGCGGCGGCAAACACAAACATTAATATTTTCAATTGTAACATTGTCGAATCGAAACGACAAACCGGCGATGGGATAGATGAAAATTAAATTAAATTGAATTAAATTAATAACTTGAAAGGAATAAAAAAAAAATGGACTTATTAAGCCGCCTGCTGCAGTCCGGTCGTGTTTGACGAGATGAACGACAGTGACAGTATTTCCTTAATATGCAATTCCCTTGCGAAAATTGCGCGCGCGCGCACACACACACGTACGCTCATATATGGAAATCGCGTTGAGAAGAAAACACGACGACGACGACAACTCGATTCGTTTCTGTTTTGTGTGTGTATAGACGTGTTTTTTCGCCGAAATGTAATCACTGAAATTAAATATTGTGCGCGCGAAAAATGACTCTCTTATCGCGGTCACGTACTTACGAAATTTTCAGGTCCCCTAGTGTTTTGTCTCTCCACAACGCGGCGGCCGAGTGCGCGTAATATTGTTGTTATTATTGTTATTTAAATTACTTTGAGAAACGATACACGTACCTATGATATAATAGGCACTGATGTTCCGTATTTTTAGATACTGATCAGAGCGCAGAAGCTTAATTATTTTTTACAATGATGTTTATTATTTATTTATTTATTTTTGTTTCTTTCTGCGAACACCTTTTTTTCGTAAAGAAATACTCATCTAAAAGCTTCGACCAGCCACTTTTCGAATCACAGTTCGGCTCTAGACGATACTCATCTGTATTCAAAATTATTTGAAATTAATTCGCATTATTTTTCAAAAAGTTGACACTTGTCACTTTGATCGTTGGGCCCATTTTGGTGATAACCGTGGTAACGTGGTGACAAGTGTTACGTGGTTATTGTATAATAATACTAAACCTCTGTTCAGAATCGTTTTATTGAAGGAATCCCATAATTTAAAATTCAATACACCCACCATGAACATCCCATCCGGAAAGCAAAGTATACCCATGTACGTTCAGCTTTTTTTTACTATACAAATCGTGCCGATCACGTAGTTTCATCGTCTTCTCGTACTATACAGAGTGCTCAATGTGTGTGGGACGAAATCGGCCCCGGTGTGTGTTATACTCAAGTTTGGCGGCTCGGATGTTAATTACTTTTAAATTTTTTTTTTTTTTTTTCATTTATTCATTAGTTTTAAGTGTATTTCTTGTAAAATCTGTCCACTACAAGAGGGTAGAAAATCACGGGTTCATTATTTTCGTTTTCGTTTATACTTATGTCGATTATAACGAGATACAGACGATAATATAACCTATATAGTATTATAATAGGAGTATTTTACTTTATTATTATTATTATTATCATAAAGTTTCCCCGAAAGTTTCACGAGTATACTTATAAAATTATAATTAGTAATCAAAATAAATAAATACATGATTTAAGTTTTTTTTAACGACTTTAAAGATAATTTTACGTATTCGTGTAGGTTGATTAATATTTTTAAGACTTTCTCGTGATAATTTGGGTAATTTTTTGGCGTTTTAAGTCCTCACAGATGTATTTTGATCTGACATTTTTACACGTTTTATAGGACATTTGTGTGAAAAACAAAAAAAAAAAAAAAACGTTTTGAAAGACGCTGTATTATTGTATATTATTATTAGGGCCGGATTTAAATGCACTAAAAATCATCGAAAAATGGTCTGAAAAACTACCGAAAATGCCCTTAAAAAAAGCAATTTACCAAGAAAATACTCTTTAAACATTCTTTGTATTTTAAAATTTTAATTTGTTTCCTTTTCTACCGTCTGCCGAGTCTAGGCATCCCATAAGTAAAGCCATAAGATACAGACATTTTTAATGAAAAACCTGAATAACTTGAATAATATTTTGAATTAGTTAAATTTAAATTATTGATTCGTATTTGATTTACATGACACTATACATAACTACACGATTCTAAGTGTATTGTTGAAATGTGCATTCCGAAAAGAACGAAATGACCGAAAAATGTTCAAAAATATGCTCTAAAAATGAAAAAAAAAAGCATTGAAAAATGCAAAATAAGAGTTTTCCTTTTTGAGGTCTCTGTTACATGAAACAATAATTATGTATTTGGAAAACATTGCCTAAGATCACCAAAAAAAAAAAAAAAAAAATCATTTTGAATTGCGAAAATGCAAAATTCCACAGCTTTATTTTTTTTTCCACCCGAAAACAAACGGCATTCGATGATTTCCCCCTCCCCACTCCGGATTCGTGTACGGTACATCTACTATAATTTAAATAAACCGGCGCGTTTCTGTTTTACGTCATCGACTCCAAAATGAAAATTATAAAACGATAATAATAATAATAATAATAGAAAATTATTATATTATTCGATTTCGGTTGTGTTTGGCACGACGTGTGCTCGAGCTTAATGCAATATATTTTTACAAAAACCATTCGGAGTCTTTTCAATATAATATACCTCCTGAAATCGTCTTATTGCAGTTTTCTTCGGAACAAGCGCGTTTCTGGTATTCGTAAACAATAGTCAAAATTACGTTTTCCTTTGCCACTGTCGACATTTACGGTCTACGGCGAATTCGAACGAAAATAAACAATAATAATAATGATATATTGATTTAAGCTTTCTGTACGATTTGCATAATATCTAATATTATTTTATTACACTGTCGCTCGCGTTATCGCTCGACGATGGTGTATTTTTTTGCGATTTTCCAAAGAAAATGACGAAACGCAAACATCCGACAATTACGTTCTCTATAACGTCATATTCTTTTGTTTTTGTTTTTGTTTTTTTTTTTTTTTTTATCGAGCTCTGAGCGAAGCTCGAATACTTACTATACTACCAGTAATGATGTGACATTTTCCAAAACAGTATCTCTAAAGTCTCGTACGTACTCCGTTATATATGAGTAAATACCTATTTAGGTAATATTTTCGTGACAACTGCCAAATAAAAACTATAACAATTTTCACCGGCATACGTGAATGTTTGTACGAAATTATTGTTTTTTGTTATTATTTAGTCGTAACTCAAAAATAATCGCGTTCGAAACTTTGAGATTTCATTGATTTCATTATTATTGACATAAAAAAAAAAAAAAATAGAGCAACAAGTAAGGCCGTAGTCAGGGGAGGGGTTTTAGAGTGAAATTTATTTTCAAATCAAAATAAATACAGTTATATAACAATTATAGTACCTAATTAATAATATTATTTGATGTAAAATTGCATAAACTTCATGATAATGTAATGTAATATTATTATTATTATTATTATGGCAAATAAATTTTGTTGATATTTTTTTTTTGTCCTAATTTATTTAGTCAAAATACGTTGATATAATCTAAACCCCTCCCGAAATGTCATTATGACTACGGTCTTGGGAACAAGGGGGGTTTTTTTACATATAAGTTTGTATCACCTACAAATTTAAAATTATTGATATTTAATAATAAAACATTCTAATTTAATAAAACCTTTTGTAATATCTTCTACTCATTAGTTATTCAATATTAGTATACAAAAATTCCATATTAATCTGTCCTGTCAATAATTTTGACTGATAATAAAATAACATTTGAATATAAATTCGTATTTTTATAGTTTTCTTTGTTCCCTACAAGAGAAAAATCTCTCGTGTTCCTTTTTTAAGTTAATTTTTATCAAATAATCTTGAGTTTGATAAATTTAAAAATATTATGTAAAAACGATGTTAGACGTTCATTTATTTTACACATCACCTTATTCACTTAAAGACAATAATATATTTTTTTCGCCTATATTAATATTATGTTGTCAGAAAGTGTAAATACTAATGATATTATTATATATTCTTTTAGCATTTTACTATTGTTCACTACTTTCCATTTTTATTTTTACTAGATTTATCTTCTTCGTAATTTGTATTTTCCTCTTTCTGTTAACTCGTTTTTCTTATATTTTATTAATTTTTTTTGTATATTTTACAATATTTTGTATAATACGAATTGTATATTATAATAATTGTATAGTAAACATATAACTATTATGCAATTGGACTGAATTCGTCGATGATACAATAAATTATAAAACAAAAACGGACATACTTCGCACGATGGGTGTTCTTCGCACAACGGGTGGGATTCTCTTGACGGGTGTATTGAATTTTAAAGAAACGATAAATCATTTCTTCAATATAACGATTCTGAACAAGGGAAGTTAATAATATAAAAAATAAATGAGGAAAAAAATTGAAATTTTAGAAAAATATCCAACATTATTTTTTCACATTTTCAAAATTTTCTTGCGCTAAAATCTTTTTTATAGGATTTTTTACCTGTGTTTAAATTTTCATAAAATTCTAATCAAAAAATGATTGTTTCCGAGTCGTTTTTGTCAAATTTTAAGTAGTTTTTTCCAAAAAAAAAAATTGAAGAATTGAGAAATTCAAAAAATGACCTCTTTAAAGTACAATCTAGAGGCAAATCCGGTTTCAAAAAGTTGCTGATCGAAACTTTTGAACAA
>JAIPRM010007711.1:0-16837 GCA_025469315.1 Stegophylla sp. TES_Ste_2020 | reverse complement strand
ATATTTACCTACGATATATAATAATATACCAACAATAAGAAATTCTATGAACTAAATATTAAATTATATATACGTAGGTATATTAATAATCTAAGGTAAGGTAATAAATAATAATAGGTAAATTAAATTAATTTTACATATATTAATACTTCAGTAAATTTTGCAAAATCAATTTAAAATCTTACCTTGTTCTTCTGGTTTAATTTCAAAATCTTCAACAACTTCGTCGGTTTCTCCTAAGTCCAATTCATCTTCAGATTCTGAATTTGCATAAAATTCGTCTAATTCTTTTTCAATTTCTGCTTCACTTAAAGATTTACTCATTTTGGCACAATAAAACCAAATAACCGACAAATAATGTAATAAAACGATTTTATAAAAAATAAATAAAAACGTCAAATATCTATGAACAATTCGTCGCATTTCATACATAACGTAAACAATAACACGCAAAGAAAACGAAAACAAAACGTGAATATATAAATAAAAAAACAAAAATACGGGGATTTATTAATATTTACAAAGTTTGAGAACCCCTAAGAGGTTTGAAATATAAAACACTTAATATCTCCTTGGATATTAGTGATACAACAAATCTGAAAACACCGTTGAATTCAGGAGCATATGTAGATCATAACCCAACTGATAACAATTTTCCCGCGTTTTTCTTTATATTTTATATTTAATTGCCCGCATATATGCGAGCATAGCATATGAAAAACATTTTCGTTGCTCGCATATATGCGGGCATGCAGTGAAAGGGTTAAAACCTACTTTAAGAAAAAAAAAAAACAACTAAAAAGTTAATAACATATGTTATTTATGGAGTCGGTGTTAGCCAAACTAAGTTTATAAATCTGCACAAGGTAATTTATGTTTTTTAATTACATTAATCTACTAAAATAAAATTATAAAAACACTGAACGAACGTAAATGATACAAAGCAAGGCGACAGATAAGCGGGTAGCTCGATAGCAATGCTCTGGCACCGATTTCAAAACTAACAGATTAGATATTGTTAATATTTAAGTATCAACAATTTTGGATATTTTCCTGAAATGTTCTTTTCCTTTAAGAGGACGCTACATCCGTGTGTGTTGTCTTCGTCTTACCAATGTACAACATGGCAAATTCGCGTTCAGCGGAATCAATATAGCATCACCAGCTTTAATATTAAAGTAAATTGACCCATTATCAAAATTAAAGATAAGATCATTATCTGTGTTCCTACGTTTGTTTTTTAGGATATTTCAATTTTCAAGCAAGATATAAATGCCTAAAATTTTCGTGAAGATTAAATCAAAAAATGATGGTTTCTGAGTCTTTTTTTTGCCAAATTTTTGGTAGTTTTTTCCAAAAGAAAATTGAGAAATAGAGAAATTCGAAGAATGACATTTTTTAAGTACTATCTAGATTCTAAAGGCTAATCCAGATTCAAGGAGTTGCTGGATATGGCTATTAGACACAAGTTTTTCCATTAGAAAAAGTATTCACAGAAAAAATTAAACATTGTAAAAACATTAGCTTTTTCGCTTCGCTTGGAATTTAAAAGTAAAATAAAGTATTAAGTAAATTAAGCTTTAGCTTAATTAATAATATAATTAATTATAATAATCTAGCTTTGGTTTGGATCAAAAAATGATAGTTTCAGAGTCTTTTTTGTCAAATTTTGGGTAGTTCCCCCCCCCAAAAAATTGAAGAATTGAGAAATTCAAAAAATGACCACTCTAAAGTACCATCTAAAGGCAAATCCGGTTTCAAAAAGTTGTTGATCGAAACTTTTGAACAAGTATTTCCATACGAAAAAGTGTTCACAGAAAAAATAAAAATAAAAAAAATAAAAAATAAACATCATTGTAAAAACACTAGCTTCTTCACTCCCCTCTAAATCTAAAATCGATTTGATGAAATGATGTATTTTACGGATTTTATTCAATTTTTGACAATTTTTCGATGTTTTTGTAAAACCATTGAACGGTTCAAATAACTGTCTCTTTTAAGTACCACGGCATCTGAATTCTCTTTTGGAAACTGTACAGACTGATTCGAGTAGAAAAATAGTTTTCAGAAAATGTCATATTATGAAGAAGCAATGGCGGATCCAGGACTTTAATTTGGAGAGGGCGATTGTCCTCATCGCGGTCCCCTTGGATCCACACCAGCAAAGAAGGCTTGAGTGTTATTTAACAAAATAAGGTTTTAAATAATTATGACCATTAAATCAACTTGGGCGCTAAGCCGATGGGAGGGGATGGGGGCAAAGCACATAGTTTTAAAACAACGACAAAAAATTCAAATATTTTCGTAGTCTACGAGATCACGAGTTTAATGAACTGGTCAAACATAGGCAAACTGGTTTACCGGCAAAGATTAATCACATTGACAGTATTATCAGCGCCGTGCCAATGCAGTACACTACAGGACGTGATTCCGTCGTCGGTCGTGTAAGTGGTTCCAGTATAGCGCGTAAGTTGTACGCATTTTGGCCGCCTTACGATAATATTATTGTTGTTTGCCGTAAGTATTTTATTTTAATTTGGCCGTGTGCTTATGCGATGTTCATACGAGCAAAAAAAGCATTGTTTTATAAGAGCCCGATTTAGAAATGACTTAGATCGATTAGAAAAATGAAGCAATTGTAAACTACCACTCAAAAATATTTTTCTCTTTTCGAGTTTAGTACATAATTTTGAAAATTTCGGTTTTAAATGCATATGTTTAAAACAACTGATGTTTCCGATCTTTATACGAGACTCAGAACATAGAAAAAAGACGTACAATGTTAATGTATTTTTGCACCACGGTGTTGCCAAAATGGGGAAAATGATGTGTATCAAATTTTATGAGAATTCCGAATATTCAATTTAATGGGGACAATATTTTTTGATTATCGTGAAAATTATTAATTTATTTTTTAAGTTCTTTAACACCAAAAGGCAAATGTATTGAAAAAAATTGAGGAGAAAAATGGGTCTTATATTTTTTTTATCGTATAATATATATTATATATATCTTTTCTTTTTTTAGAATATAATTTTGTCGGCGTTAAACGATTTTTTTAAGTAATGAATAATTAGTTTTCACCATAGACTAAAAATATTTTTAGCATTAAACGGTATGCAGAATTCTTATACAATTTGATATACGACATCATTTTCATCCTTTTTTCACTGTTTTAGTGCCATCGTGGTGTTTGGTGGTGCTGAAAATGAAAAAATAAAGTGACACATCATTTTAGGATAGAATTTCGCAAGAAATATTATTATAAGATTAAAATATGAATTTTAAGTTCAAACTTATTATTATTATTTTTTCATTTTCAGCACTATCAAGCACCACGATGGTGCCAAAATGGTGTCATATATAAATTTATATGAGAATCCTGTATACAATATAGTGGTGTCAATATTTTTAGAATATAATGAAAACTATTTATTAATTTTTTTTTAGAAATCGTTTAGAAACAACATGGGTATTCTTCACTCCTCGAGTGGGATACACTTGGTGGGTGCATTACATTTTAAAGAAACGATTATGAGTGGAGTTTCTTTTAATACACAATAATAATAATTGTCGATTAGGTTATATTTAACAAATGTTATAAAATAATGTTGAGTGCTCGATAATTGTGTGTTTGTGTAATATAGGCACCCTAATGTGTAGGCACGTGAAAAATGAGTGATGTTAGTTCTGTGGAGACTCCTAATAATTAGAGTTGTTTAAGAATAAGTCTTTTAAATTATTTACCGAGACTTTTTTCTTGTTACCCATCACGGTCTTGTCAGAAGTCGGTGGCTGTGACAATCGCGGCGTTCAACTGTTGCATGGTAACGGCTACTGACGGCGAAATTGCAATCCGTTTTAATTATATTTTAGCATATTTTATGTACTTATAAAATATGGAAAATCAAATAAAAATTAAACAAAATTTTCATTTTTTAACAAGGTAAGCTGTGTTGTTTGTTAATGTTTAACTAATAAACAATGTTTCATAATTTATAATTTATAAAAATTATAAATTAATAGTTATTTAAATTCAAAAAATGAAATATAAAATTAATCAACATTTAAAAGTGAGACCAAAATGTTTTAATTTGATTATTAAAATTTAAAAATATCAGAAACTTTAAGTTACTTATTTTTTTTAATCACACAATAATAGAGATTTAAAGTGGGGCGACCACGTATCTATCACAAAATCATTCAGGGACGTAATAACTTAAGGTAGGGGGAGGGAGACAATTTTTTTCTTGAATTTTATCACTGGGTCAAAATGATCATTTTGCCTCTTTAAAAATATCAAATGACAATAATTACCTTAGACAATCCTGTACACCACTCTCTTATTAGTTATTACTGGTAAAAATAAATAAAAATAATTTTGTCTAAATTGGTAAAAATTGATTCGGCACCATGGAATTCGATACAAATATTTGATTTAGGATTTAAGATGAGATTACAGAAATTTTTTTTGTTTTCCAACTTTTTCCGATTCCTTTTTTTCGCTTTATACGCGTAAAGTTTTTTAATTTTTAGATACACCACCGTCATGCGGTCCGCAGTGAAACGCGTGATGCTGGGTGCTGTACTGCTGCTGATAGCCGACCATCGGCCGTGCTGTTCGCTAGACATGTTCCAGTTCCTGGGCCGGGCGTACCGGAAGAACCTGATCCAGTTCCGCGAGGACCCGCTGTTCGGGAACAAACCGATACTGGACGAGTACGACTTCGTGGTGGTCGGGGCGGGGGCCGCGGGGGCGACGGTCGCGCGGCGGTTGGCCGAAGTGCCGGAATGGAACGTGCTGCTCTTGGAGGCCGGCGGCGAGGAGTCTACAACTGGGCGTACCACACGGAACAGGAGCCGCACGCTTGCCAAGGCCTGGTGAACCGTCGGTGCCTGTGGCCCGCGGGCAAAGGCCTGGGCGGCAGTACCATCATCAACAACAACATGTATACGCGGGGCAACCAGCGCGACTTCGACCGGTGGGCCGAGGCCGGAAACCCCGGGTGGTCGTACGCGGACGTGCTGCCGTACTTCCTGCGCAGCGAGGACGTGAACGTGCCCGAGCTGAAGAGGTCACCGTTCCACGGGGTCGGCGGCCCGGTGCCGGTCAGCTATCCGGCCGTCCGCTCGAAGCTGTTGGACGCGTTCCTGGACTCGGCACCCGAGGTGGGCATGCGGGTCGGTGACTACAACGCGCCGGGCAGTCACGTGGTGTTCTCGCGCATACAGAGCACCACGCTGGGCGGCCGACGGGCCACCTCGGCCCGGGCGTACCTGCGCGACAACCTGCCCAACCTGCACGTGGTCGAGTTCGGCCACGTGACCCGGATACTGTTCCGCGAACAGGAAGGCGGCGCCGGGCCCGTCGCGTACGGCGTGGAGTTCCGGAAACGGAAGCGCAAGCGCCGCGTGGTGGCCCGCAAGGAGGTGATCGTGTCGGCGGGCACGTTCAACTCGGCCCAGCTGCTGATGCTGTCGGGCGTAGGTCCGCGTGAGCACCTCGACGCGTTGGGCATCCGAACGATCAGCGATCTGCGCGTGGGCGACAACCTGCAGGAGCATCCGGCGTACGCGGGCCTCGACTTCGTCATCAACGAGACCGTGTCGTTCGTGCCGGACCGCGTGTTCCGCCACCCTATTGAGGAGACGCTTAAGTATTTACTTTTTATTTTTCTATCGACCCTTAAACCCTTAATAATTTTAGGTTGTCGTTTATTAATTTGCATATTATGGTATTCTTTAAGTATTTCATTTATTTATATCAGCGTATTTTTCAATTCTTCTTCTTTTTCAGCAATAATCGCATCTATTTATAAAACGTAGTGTTTGCACCAACATTTAACCGACCTTCATTGCTCCCATCATTAACTTATCTCAATATATTTTCGCGAGTATTCTTGATCGTTGTTTTCTTCTACTCAGATTCCTGGAGCAGCGCAATAGTTGGCTGTCGATTTTACCCACGGAGGCGGTCGGCTACGTCAAGACTCAGTACAACCTGAACAAGGGAGACGTGCCCGATATTGAGTACATATTCTTGCCGATCTCACTGGCTGGCGAGGCCGGTCTGGGCGCGAGCATGGCACGTCGAACGATGGGCGTGCCCGACAAGCTGTACTACGAGTCGTACAAGGACTCGCTGAAAAAGGACTCGTGGTCTATCTGGCCCATGTTGATGTATCCGGAGAGCAGAGGACAAGTAAGTGACGGCTAATTAAGCACGTGACCTAGAGATTTCTTAATTCACGACCGCAGCTGTTTAGGTGATTGATCGATTCAAATGTCCACGATTTATTTCAGTAATTTATTAGGATCTGCAGAGACCGATTTTAACTTGAAGTTTTTTTAAGGTAAAACTTAAGAGTGAACTTTGAAAAAATATCCCAATAATTGTGGTTCTTGAATAATTAAGAATATCAGTTACGGTTGTGATTAAAAAAAAAAATTAATAATTAAAATTATCGATTAAAAACAATAAAAGTATATTATAATTTACGTTTTAATGTTCCTCGATGGTCAATAGCTAGGAAGATTAAAATGAATGATAAAATAATTATTATTATATCAGTACCATCGTAAATTGAATATATTTAGAACAGTTTAAATCTAGTATGGTAATTTTGTACAAAGAAATAAACGATGGTGCAAAGCAACCCAACACCAGTCACCATAATTATCTATTTGCGAATCAGCTGCCTATTAAAAACAATATTTTTAAGTTGACTATTTAAATTAATCGAATTTCATATTCAGAAAATCATTCATTATATTTAGACATAAAAGATTGTGAAGTTTTCTAAAATTTCTATCATAATTATTAAAGTTGAAAAAAAAAAAACAAAAAAAATTGTGCAAAGTATTTTCGTATTGAATATATTAAATTAACTTAAGTTTTTTAAGTGAAAATTTTAAATTCTTGGTCTTTCAATAATTTTATTTTTTTGTGGCCCTCGGTTAAAAATGTCGATCACCACTGAAGCAACGATTCATGAAAAAGTTAATAACGATCGATTTCCACTCAGGTCCGGCTGCGCAGCATCGATCCGTTCGACAAGCCACTGATCCACGCCAACTTCTTCGATCACCCCACGGACCTGGATCGCATCGTGGACGCCATCAAGATGATCATCGAGCTGAGCAAGACCCGCGCTTTCCAGCGGTTCGGGTCATATCTGCCGCGCACCCCGTTGTTCGGTTGCGGTCACCTGGAGTTCGGCTCGGATCCGTACTGGCGGTGCTGCGTGCAAACGATGACCATGCAGATGCACCACCAGAGCGGCACGTGCAAGATGGGCCCGTCGTGGGACCGGAATGCGGTGGTGGACCCGCAGCTGAAGGTCTACGGTGTTTCCAACCTCCGGGTCATCGACTGTTCGATCATGCCCACAATCACCGGTGGCCATACCGTGGCGCCGGCCTACATGATTGGCGAGAAGGGCGCTGACCTCATCAAGGCTGATTGGCTGAATTGCACGTCGACGAACCAGTGAAGATCGCACCCCCGCGATTCGTGCATCGGTCTGACGGTGTCACATTTTAGAGGCGTAACGCGAAAATTTTATCCCCCCCCCTCTACAAAAAACAAAATTGGCCCCTAAAATTATGTTCATTCATAAATTCGGTAATGAGCTTAATTTGTTAAAAAAAAAAAAAAAACAAATACGTTTAAAGAACCTACCTGTAAATATTATGAAAAATTCAGTGGACAGTACATATTTTTAAATTAATTTTATTTTAGGTATAATATAAATCGTTTATATCTATTATGAAAATAAATAAATTAACTGTACATTTGTTTTATTTTAATTATTATTATTTTTTATTAAAATCCATTAACGTAACTTGGAAAACATTTTTGAGGGGCTAATATGTTTAATTTGATTAAATTATCCAATACCACCCCCGGGTCCTTAGTCCACCATCCCGTTATGCACCCGTTCGACTCTTTAATGTACCCCCTTTTCAGATTGTAGGCGCTCGATCTAAAAAATTGATCGAGTTATATTAGAGATTAAAATTTCAAATTTGAAAATTTGGATCCTAAAAATAATAATAATAATAATTATTATACGTTATTTTTTTGTAGAGCCACTGAGTTGTAGTACTTAATAATTTTCAAAAAAAAAAAAAAAGTTGAAAATTATTAGAACAAAAGTTATTGTATTTGTCAAATCATACTGAAACACCCCTGTAGTAGTATCTATCGATACATTTTTTTTTTTTTAATTAAAATGTAACGTGTTTTCATTAAATAAGTAGGTACGATTAAAAACTATCATTAGGAATAAGGCGCGAGCTTCAATTTTTCTTTTTTTTTTTACTAAAACGAATTTGCAACGAAGTGATACAATTGATTGACGTGGAGTATGGGTTCGGTGAAATACACCTCTCCGATATCGACTACAATCGCGCTGTTGTTCAGATGAGCGTCGTCGGGTATTTCGTTCGGGAATTCATTGCAGATTCGCGCTATTTGATCGATCCCGTCGTCGTCGTCGTCTCGGACGTCCAAAAGCTTCATTAGCGTTTTCACTAGCCCGTCGAACGCCTTCTTGTGCGGATTGTCCGCGACGTCTATTCTTTTCGTGTTCAGTATCGCAGCGACGAGACCGTCGAAGACGGCTTTGAACTGCGACAATTTCGATCTCAGTTCGCGCAATTCGTCGTCGGTTATCGCGTATCCGTACACGCAGTATCTCGCTATCACGTACTTTATTCCTCTCATTATCTTGTAGCCTTCTTTTATCGACGCCAACAGCATAACGTCGGACGCAATATTATAAAATTGTAAAACGTTTTAATAATGGTCAAACGATTTTTTTTTCAATTTCGTTTTCAGCTTGCCCAGCGTAAACTCGTTACACCCTAACACTACGCTGCTGACCCTAAGCTTTCCACTTGATCCCACATTTTCGAAAATTTTGATCTGAAACAACATCAATTTACGTATAAGTAAACACCTTACTGTTACATAATATATTTCAGTATTTTGGATTCCGAGCAGATCGAAGAATTTTAAGCTTATTACGATTTTACAGTGGCGTATATTATTATTTTTTTTCTCTTTCTGTAAACATTTATTATTTTTTTTTTTTGTACAGAAATACTTGTCCAAAAGTATCGATTAGGAACTCAATAGATCGAAACCCACACCAAGATCGTACTTTAAGGAGGTCCTTTTTTAAAATTTTTTAATACTCTTTTCAAAAACGAAGAAAGTCTGTCGAAAAATTGACAACATAACAATAAACTATGTTACCACCGGAATTTTCATAAAAGTGAAATTTTTTTTTGTACACAACTTCAAAAATAATAGAGCTAAAACATTGAAACTCACCAACTAATAAAAATGGTCACAGAAAAAAAAATTGGAAGTTGAGAACGAACAATTTGTCATCAAGTTATGTGTTCAATTTTATAATTCTTAAAAATCTTTAGACCGTACAAAAGTCTTTATTTAATATATTTTGTTGTATACAAAAAATAGGTATATCGTATATACATATATGGCCAATCTAAATCCTAGTGACTTTTTTGGCAGCAGACCACCCATGCTTTAATTTACTTTATATAACTTTACTTTACTTAATTTAACTTTACATAAATTAATTTTTTTTTTTATTCAATAAATAAAGAAAAGGAGAAAAAAATTAATAATATGAAATATATTAGGTCAAAATATCTAAATATTTTTTTCACATTTACAGAGTTTTCTCGCGTCAAAATATTTCTTATGACATTGTCGATCAATACTTAAATTTTCATAAAGTTTAGATCAAAAAAAGATATTTTTGTCTTTTTGTCAAATGTTGGTTTGTTCAACCACTGTAAAAAATGTGGTCGGAATTTTCTTTTTAACTTGTTTTTCCAGACCAAAACTAGGATTTTTATTTTTTTTTTTTAATTCGATCCCGACCACAACTCGATATCAATTAATAATTTATTGGATAGGTATAATACCTATTTAATTTATCACATAATTAACCTGTTTAAATAATGTACTGGTAAAAATACATAACAATGTTAATTACCGTTACGTTGTTTTCATCTTTTTTAAACTTGTACGCTTCAACTTCCTATAACAGTCGAAATATTACATGTGTTATTCAAATAAATTTAAAATTGTTTGTGTATATTTGTACATTTATATTGTGATATTCACACCAAAAAATATACTACCACTCTGAGGGGAGGGGGGAATATAATATTGTGATAAATTTGACTATTATATTATTTCATGAATAAATTATTCTATTGAACTTATTTAATTGAACTAGTTCAATTGAATAATTCATGTTTTTAGAAGTATATTAAATTATTGTTATAATTATAAATGCGTAAACGTTTTTGAAGTTTTTGATACATTATTGTACTTGACAATATATAGCGTCAATTAATTCAATTTCTTAAGATTGTGAAATTATAGTAATAATATTTACCAGTATGTGGTTGCAGTCCCACCGTCTTATTATCATTTTCTTTAATGAGATCTGAAAATTTAATGCAAACATATTCAAATATATGTATTACTCATTATTACATTATCATATTATTTTATTTTATTTTATTTTTATTTTATAATAGTAAACGGGTTAAACCCTTTTGAAATTCTTACAGAATACATAATTACAAAAAATATACATATATAATAGAAAATTAAATTTACTAACAATTATAACAAAATGGTAAAGTAATACAAAAAAAGCAAACTAATATTCAAAGAAAATTAACATATGATGAATATTAAAGATCGATAGAGGGATCCTCATTGGCCAATGAGTACATACAGTACACTCACAGTGTACTGTAAAATCTCAAAAATCGTATGTCAAGTTTTTCTTTTATAAATGTTTAAATTTGGCATTTGGGCATAATTCATTTGTTTAACATAAAATTACCCCACTTGAACACATATAAAAATAATTGGTATGACAGATCTTTACGAAACTTGGTACATAGAAGACAAGAGATTTCCTGTTTATGAAATTATTACATATCGATAGATTATAATATGTATAAATCAAAGAATTTTTATAAAACTATAGCACGCATTGCAAGGACGCAATACGGATTTTAGTTTAGAGAGGTTATCATATTTTAATTATAAAGATCGAAGAATACCCCCATGGTGCGAAATATGCCTGGCTTTAAAAAAAAAAAATCGAATTTGTGCGAGCAAGTTATCATTTCAGCCCCCCCCCTTGTCACGCGGTATATTTCTTAAATGTTCATTTAAGAATTAGACACATTTTTATCGGTAATCAACATAAAATTACTTACATACACAACACACTTTTCCGTATGAAACACGTGGTAAACGAAAAAACTCTCGTTTTGAACGTTGTCCGACCAACGGTTTTTAATGAGTAATCGACTTATGAACGGTTTCCACCACGTACAAAACATGTTGGAGAATTTCGTGATTTTTCGTTTGACGACCTGTAACCCGGAGTCTAATACTGCGAAACCGCCGTTCAAAATTTTTGCATTTTTAGCGCACTATTGGTCGCTTTATATTTCATCAATATCCTATGACCTATATTGTATTTTATCGCTCCAGTGTATGTCCCGCCATACGATACAATTTACATTGGAATAAAAATGAATAATTGTTTCTACAAACCGTAGCCGAGAGTCAGCATGAGCAATTTATTAATGACGTGATCGCGTATTATACTGTCAACGTAAAACGACATTTAACTGCAGATTCACTATACAATTTGATTGACCGTACTGTTGTGCATTGTATTCGATAAGAAATAATAAAAATTGAATAGTAAAAATAGATACAATAATAATGAAAGTCCATATTAGATTCTGAACGAAGTGAAGAAGCTAGTGTTTTTACAATGATGTTTATTATTTTTTTTTATTTTTCTGTTTACAACTTTCCGTATGGAAATACCTGTCCAAAAGTTTCGATTAATAACTTTTTGAAATTGGATTTGTCTCTAGATTGTACTTTAAATAGGTCATTTTTTGAATTTTTTGGAAAAACTACCCAAAATTTGACAAAAACGACTCGGAAACCATCATTTTTTGATCCGAATTTTATGAAAATTTAAACATAGATAAAAAATCATATAAGAAAGATTATGGTGTAAGAAAATATATATATAATCGGAAAAATTACTATTAAACTTACTGGAAATATCGGAATAAATATTACCATGAAATCAATAATATTAATATTAAGTTATAACTTACAAAATAATAGAGGAAGAAACTTTTAATTTTCATCAACTATTAAAGGTAGTCACGCGCATACCTTATAAAATTTTCAAAAACTTTTGACCAATTTTGATGTAAGTACAGAACTCTAACAAAATTGGAAATTTCTCGGTTTTTGTAAGTTTTTATTCATAAAATTTTGATTTCTGGATATTAATACCTGATAATGTAATACAAACATACTCATATGTATGACTAACATATGTAAAAAATAATTGGTTTAACCGATTTTTATGAAACTTGGTATATAGATGGAGAATTACATAACAAATATTTTGGTGTAAGAGAATTTTTCACGGACGAATAATTAAAATTTTTATTAAGGTTTTAATTGAAAAAAAAAACCGGAAAAATACGGAAAAATTACTATAAATAAAAATAGACATGGATTACTTTATTATTAATTAAGAGTATTGTACTATTACTGGACGTTTGAAAAAGTTTAATGAATTTTATTCGATGTACCTATTATTGGAATAAAAATTGATTCTATAAATAACTCAAAACCCAAGTATTGTCATCAAAATACCAAAATGCCCCAATTACACTTATTACAGAAAGTTGACGATTTATGAATTTATAAAAATAGATATTTATTGCTTTTTAAATTTTTATTTAAACATTTTATTACCTCACATACATGTATGCATACAATTATCGAGTACCCTATTTTACTTTACTATTTTTTTCATGACGTAGATATATTATATTTTAAATACTTTAAAATTATTTAAAAACCAGTACCCAAACAAATATTGTATTTAAATAATTTTTCCTAATTGTATACTTATCTTATTGTAGGAGTACGCAATTAACGAGTAAATATTTTTCTTTAATTTTATTATTTATGAATATTAATATTTATATACATAATTTTATGATAATATAAAATATTTAACTTCATATTTATATTAATAAATTAATGTAAATTGTCTGTTTCCGATGCTACTTTTTGGATAACGAGGTAAAAATGAAAAATAAATTATAGAGCCGTCATCCGGAGGCTATCTATAATTTTACGCCGTATGTCACTGAATATGTAGAACAGAAAAATTTAGTTGACGCGATTTTCATTGATTTTAGAAAGGCATTCGATCTGGGGTTGATCATGGTCTCATTATTAAAGAACTACAACAGGTGCTTGGCTCGGGAATCCCTTTTTTACTTGATTAAACTCATATTTAACCAACAGGAAGCAGTTTGTTAACATTTTCAACTCATATTTGTGCCCTTGGGAGTCACTCAAGGAGGTCACCGCTAAGTCCTTTACTATTTATTCAATTTTAATTAATTTAATCAATTTAATTAATAAGTGAATAAAATATTACCAAAACCAAATTCCTGCCATTTGCCATATTTCAGCCCACCGTGTCACGTGGTATATCGTAAACGTTCATATAGGAATTACAAGTTTTTATATACGCGGGGTGCGATAAGCGAAAGTAAAAAATAACCAGAATAATCCTACTTACTCATATTGTGTTATAATATGTTATATACAAATTATATTACATAAATTTGTGATTTTTATTAATTTTTTAATTATTTTGTTCCTAACTATTTTGTTTCATAATTACAATAACAATCGGCTTTAGTCTAGTCTTTTGTCAAATCAACGTTTAAAATACCTACGTTGTACAAAAAAAAAAAAAAATGTTCAATTAAATAGGAATGAAATGCATAATAATAAATAAAATAGAGGGCGAATTATTTTTAATTTTGCCCTGGACGCCTGGGCCCTGGGCTCTGCCGGTATTCAATATACAGAAATATAATACTTACTATTACAGTACACTTTTCCGTATGAAATACGTGGTAAACGAAAAAACTCTCGTTTTGAACGTCGTCCGACCAACGGTTTTTAATGAGTAATCGACTTATGAACGGTTTCCACCACGTGCAAAACATGTTGGAGAATTTCGTGATTTTTCGTTTGACGACCTGTAACCCGGAGTCTAATACTGCGAAACCGCCGTTCGCCGGCGGCGTCTTCGTTTTCAACTTTTGACATACTTTTTGTAATTTATTGCGCGCGTGCTCGACTACGGTGTTCGGATCAATGGACATAAAATAATAGCTAATGACGGACAACAGGTGAATGGGCATGCCGGAGTCGTAGAACGCCATGAGCATGCAATAAAAGCTCTCGTCCAGCCCGTCCAGGAACGCGATCGATTTTTGAATTTCCGTTATTGTTCGGCGTTCCTCGTTTTTTATCATCCCGAGGGATAATTCGCAATATTCCCGTAGGTTGTGCATGATGTACGCGGAGCATCGTGACAAAAAACTCTTTTTCAAAACGTTCAAAACTTTTTGCGTTCCGTAAATTCTATGGTAAACGGTCTTTCCGTTTATCGTAAGCGCTTCGCCGCGAAAACCGTCTTCTGGCCTTACGTCGAAATCATCGAAATCTCCAGATTTTTCCATGACATCCAGGATGTGGTTTGCATTGATCAACGATCGTACTCGCCAAACATTCCGACAGGTTATTCCTTTGGCCAATAAAAAAAATAAAGCAAACTGCACGAATGAAATCTTCATCGTGACCGTCCAACCAACGAGTTTTATCGCTTAAAATATGTTAAGCGATGTAGAGTACACGTAAAAAGGGTTTACTAATTTATTACCATATACACAATTTTGAAATTCTGTCGTACGTATGTACGTTTTACACGATCATAGAATAGAATTATAGATCATGGAATAAATAAAATTGTTTTTTACGCTCCACCTGTAACAATAATCGGTGTATAAATTGTTGAAAAGTATACAATCTTGTTCTCATACAGTTCTACTTTTATTTACCTTTTTTTCTTTTATTATTTTTTCAATGTTTTGTGCTATGGTACACCAACTACGAGCACGCGAACCAGTGTTTATTTCAGGGGGGCGATCGGAGGGGATTGTCCCCTCCTGAGAAAAATGTATACTCCTCCAGAAAATAACTATGTACATACACTCCATTATACTGTATACGTATGACTTTTTTGTTTTTTTGTTTTTAGGCTCCCAAATTTCAAAGTTGAAATTTCATACTATAGTTTTCGAAAAATTTTAAAATTGCCATTGAAAAGTGTAAAATTTCAAACTTGAAAATTTGGATCCTAAAATAAAAAAATAAAAAGTTTGAGTATCTTGTACTATTGACACGTTGACCGGCAAAACCTGTAATTTGATATAATATTAAACTAACAGATTTGAATATTATTATAAAGATTACTCTGGCGCGGATTTATATGTAAATATTGTAAATACGTATATTTTGTAATTGTGGATTTGTTATAATTTCTGAATGTGAGTACGAATAAAATGACGTTTTAAATTATTAAATAACATCAGTTTGATATATTATACGTGATATTATATTTTTATACAATGTTTATTAATTTTGTATATAATATGTTTATATTATACATGTAATAAATTGTAATGTATTTATATATTATATATTTGTTGAATATTTTGTAATTGTTTTATTTAATTACTGCGGTCTACTGAATGTCGTGTACAATAATAACAAAAGTGCTTTTAATATTACATTTAAAAATTAGCAGTGTATTATTTTGGATTTTACATTTATCATAGATACATCATTTAATTGTAACTAATCGATATTGGCTTAAAATAAAACGCGTTGTTGTAATTATTACAACAACGCGAGTGTTTAAAATAATTTTACTTTTTTCAATTTTAAAAATAAAAACAATTTTAACGGAACCGTTTTATAACAATTTTGAAATTTCCAACGTTTTTACGAAACAAATAGGGTAGGTGATATAACTTTATTTTTTAGACAAACATCGGCCGAAAATGTGCGATAAGGAAGTTGGTCCATGCGGTGTAATACTTTGGTTTAAAAAAATTAGCTTTTGGTTGTCACTTGGAAAAAAAGAAAAAAAGGTCCAGTTTAGCAACTTATCTCCTAATGAAAATACTGGAAACGTAACTGACTGTAAAAAGACTAGTAGAAGGACCGAACCAAATAACAACATAACAACGTTTGAAGAAAACGATACCGGGACAAACGAAGTGAGGGTGACCAGAGCGAATGAAATAAAGACATCTAAAATGGCAGTAGAGAGTACTAAGAAGGTAATATAAAATATTAATAATATTATTTGTCAAATATTTTTCAACCAAAAAAAAATATTCCTTCGCCCGCCAACACTTTCTTGCCTTCTATTTTTCCTTGAAATACAAGTTGCAGCAATCCATGTCTTTGATTATTCATCATCTCATAATCAATTATTATGTGTGACCCAGGTTTCCTAATTATTCATATTTTTATAATCCTCTGCAAAATTCCTTTTCTTTTTACATTTTATTTGTAATACACACACGATGGATAATATACGATTTGTCCACAAGAGATTTATGATTCGACGGTACAGTCATATTTCAAATGCCTCGATTTTCTCACTTATTATTTCAGTCAATTTACATATTTCGGCTCCATAAATTCGTTATGACCGCCACGACGACGTAGTAAAATTTTAAGGATATTATTCGGATTTGTTGAGGTGTGTTGGTAAAATATAATAAAATAACTGAGAATAATTGTGAGTAATGTTTTGAAAACGACGACTATTATTGTTCTTTATAT
>JAIPRM010007710.1:0-16838 GCA_025469315.1 Stegophylla sp. TES_Ste_2020 | reverse complement strand
ATTGAGAAATTCAAAAAATGACCTCTCTAAAGTACAATCTAGAGGTGAATCGGGTTTCAAAAAGTTATTGATCGAAACTTTTGGACAAGTATTTCTATACGAAAAGTTGTACACAGAAAAAAAAAAATAAATAAATAAATAAACATCATTGTAAAAACACTAGCTTCTTCATTTCGTTCACAATCTAAAAGTCTCGATCAGAAGAGGAAAAAATCCATCCTACCGTACAAATAATGTAAGATTTTTTTTCTCCATGCGCATTAAATTGTATCTAATAATTTTAACGGTGTGAATCTATTCGATGGACTGTTTAAATCAGTGGTCCCCAACCTTTTTTACTCTACGCCTCCCTCTTCTATATATTATGAAAAATACAGTGGCGAATACAATGGGAGGGTACTAGGGGCAATTGCCCCCTCCCCCGTTCACAAAATAGGTTTTCTGACTGTAAGAAATAATAAAAATGTCTAATCATTTTTGTTTTTTTACAATTGTTGAAATAGTTTGACTCTGAATGAGAATTACGTCCAACACCCCCAAAATTAATTTTTTTAATTTAATTTTTTTTTTATTATTTAAAATCGCCCCTCCTTTTTGTGGCGTCTATATCCGCCCCTGCTCAAATTAATGCACCGGAACGTCCTAATTTCGCGAGTACACATATTGCATCATGCATTTATTTCGAATACTTCTATGATTTTCAGTTCGTGATATCATTATTTTTAATATACTTAGGTAGATATGTAAGTAGACACACGTGCACGTGGTGTAATCATGATATTTTCAAACGATTCGATGAAATTTTTATAAATTCCCGTGTAATTTCCATCACCGGTAATGTGCCCTTTTATTTATTCCGAAGGTGCCCTATGAATAATAGATAGCGTACATCTGCCGCCTTGCATATTTCTATTTTTTATTTTTTAGTTTTTTTTTTTTTTTTTCTGCGTAGCAGTAGCAGCCAGTGAATTCAATTAATAACGATATGTTTTTTTTTTTTAATATAAATAATAGATTCTCGGTCGGGCGCACGAACTTGTTCGAACACACACACACACACACACACACACACACCGCCTGTCAAGTGCGCGTAAAAGAGAACGAATTAGGTATAGGTATAATATGTGTAGGTAGGTAGTAGAAGAAAAGAGAAAATAAAATAAAAAAGAAATAAAAAGAATATTCTAACCGATAAAAAAAAAAACCACCACCTTCTGTCTGACAGGGTGCGCGGTGAGATCGTGCAGGCCACGGCCAATGTGTACTACGCGCGAGGGTGATTCGCTCCGATTTCACCCCATTAGAACATGATATTGTGTAGACAGTGTTCGGAAAATATCTAGATAAAAAATGAACTGAGAAAAAGTAAACGATAAAAGTGTTTTTGAATCAGTGTTTTCCAAAAAAAAAAAAAAATATTTAAGTATTGTGTAGTAAATATAACATAGGAAATATGTATTCCACTTTGTTGTCTCCTTGTAGATTTTCGAAAATCTCACGCCTTTTCCCCCCCTCCCCCGTCGTCAATTTAGAAAAATCGGTGTTAATTCGCATTATGAACATTCTTCACTTCTTTGGTGTCATGTTATTCTTGATGGATGTGTTGAATTTTGAAAAAAAAACGATTCTCAACTTAATGAATATTATCAGTATAACATAAACAACTGCGAACAAGCAAAACTAAAAAAAAAAAAAAAAACGTGCTTTCACACATTAACAGATTTCTTTCACTAAAATATTTCTCATATTCTTGTCAATCTATATTTAAAAATGTTGAGTTGTTTTTTTGCAAATTTCAGAAAAACTTTTGAGAATTTCAAAGAATGACCGATCGAATTTTTCGCACTAGTATTTTTTATGCAAAAATAGAAAAGAGTCATATCATTGTAAAAAAAAAATATCTTTTATTTCACTCCACTTAGAATCTTAATGACAAAGTTAAATGACTTTTTTTTCATAAAAAACAATAAAATTTTACACAATAATTTTAGAGATGGTAAATTTAAGCATTTTATTTATTTTTATTCCTACAATTTCATCCCTAGGTAGGAATATTCCTCACCCCAGTCAAAAAAAATTGACCTCGATAAAGATCACAGAGACAAAATAAAATTTTATCAAGTTAATGGTAAAGGTAAATGTGTTTTATCTAAATCAAGAAAAAAAAAAAAAAAGCATTATAAGACATATTATAACGATGACAATACAAAATATTCAACAACGAATTTATTCAACAACAGCTTATTTGTTTAGTTCTTTAGGGCTATATAGTAAAAGAATATGTGTTGCATATACATATATTAAAGAATAAAAAATCGTATATGTGAAGAAAACAAATAATAAAATTTTCGATAAAAGAGATTTATCTCCTAACCCCCCCCCCTCATCCTAAATACGCCACTGATCCTAATCCTTGATATATTCTAAATATTTTTTAATGTATTCTCTTTGAATAAAATAAATTACAAAAACTGCCTAACTTTCACCATGACTTACAAAAAAAAAAAAAAAAATTGAAATCTGTTGAATTTTCAAGCTCAAAAAGACATTGGTATTGTGATTTTTGACAAAACCTACTAATTAACATGAAAAATTTTAAATTCAATAATATTTTTCTGTATTTCTGAAATTTATAATTGCTTGCCATTCATTTCAAAAAGACTAAAAATCAATAATAGTAATATTAATAAGAAAAAAGTGTAACTCTCTACTCCAACACAAGTTAAGGCTTAAAGGAACAGATATTATTGTATTTATATATTATATTATGTGTATTTTATATAAAAAAATAAATTAAAAAAAAATATTCATATATATTTCTGTATACTATGGATATTTTCAAGTTTTTCAAAAAATGTTTCACACGATTTGAGATTTATATATTACTATTATTTTTTATTTATGTCAAATGCAGGCGAATAGTAATTTATTTTATTCAAAAAAAAAAAAAATAATAATAATATTTTCAAATTATAAAGAACTTGGACACTATTATTGACTTCGCAATTAATTCGTACGCAAAATACAAAATAATTTTCGCCGTCTCACGATACCCTGTTCAGTGTGCACGCGATGCCGCTTCCCGTCATCGTCGTCGTCGTTATTAATTTCGTCAGTCGGCTTCACAATAATAATAATAATAATAATACTGTACGTACCTACCCCCCCTCCCTCATGCACGCGTTACGACGTAGGTGGCAATATCGTGTACGCCGCACTTAAACTCGGCCCACACTGACACCTTCGTGTGCTCAATCAACCTAACCGCGGTCGTTTTCGAATATTATTAATATTCTCCTTGGAGGAGGATGAGACGAGGACGAATACGGCGGGGAGTCTTGCGGTGATATAACACACGCCACACTTGACCCACGTCGAACCTTTTATTTTTTCGTCCAACGAATGTTTGTATTACAAAATATATTATTTACTATCTTTTAGATTCCGAATGAAGTGAAGAAGCTAGTGTTTTTACAATGATGTTTATTTTTATTTTATTATTTTCTGTGTACAACTTTTCGTATAGAAATACTCTTGTCCAAAAGTTTCGATCAATAACTTTTTGAACACCGATTCGTCTCTAGATTGTACTTTAGAGAGGTCGTTTTTTGAATTTCTCAATTCTTCGATGTTTTTTTTTGGAAAAAACTACTCAAAATTTGACAAAAACGACTGGAAAACCATAATTTTTTGATCAGAATTTTATGAAAATTTAAACATAGATAGAAAATCCTATAAAAAAGATTTTGGCTCAAAAAAATTTTGAAAATGTGAAAAAAAATTTTGGACATTTTTTTTTCTTACATTATTAACTTCCTTCGTTCAGAATCGTTTTACTGAAGAAATGATTTATCGTTTCTTTAAAATTTAATACGCCCGTCAAGAGAATACCACCCGTCGTGCGAAGTACACCCATCGTGCGAAGTACGTCCGGCTTTTTTTTTTGCGTCTGATAGAAATCCATTTGTGTCTCGTGTTTTTTAGATTCCGAACAAAGCGAAGAAGCTAGTGTTTCAACAATGATGTTTTTTTCGTTTCATTTCCTTTTTTTATGTGTACGAGATTTTGTAAGAAATACTTGTTCAAAGTAACTTTGAAATCCAGATTTACCTCTAGATGGTACTTTAGAGAGGCCGTTTTTCAAAATTCTCAATTTTCTTCTCAAAATTTGACAAAAAAAAAGTCTCGGAAACTATCTTCTTTTTTAATCCATACTTAATGAAAATTTTAATATAGATAGACAGTAATAAGAGAAATATTTTGGCGCAAAAAATTATTTGAAAAAAAAAATGAATTTTCGAAATTGTTTTTCTAACACTTTTTTATCTCATAAAATGTTCTTTTTTATTCTAAGAAGAATTGTCTTTTCCTTTTCTTTACTTATTGGATAAAAAAATGTATAGTAAAATGAAGTAAAGTAAACTAAAGTATAGACAAGAGAGCTGAAAATACTTTACACTATAGGTATTCTTCGCTCCATGAGTCAGACACTCTTGGTGGGTGTGTTGAAAATGACGACTATTATTGTTCATTATATTATTAACATAATTCGCTCAAAATCGTATTATTGAATAAATGATCTCGTTTCTTCAAAATTCAACACACCCTCTAAGATTATCTCACTCGAGGAGTGAAGAGTACCCATAGTGTGAAGTATGTCGGGTTTTATAATTTAAAAGCAAAATTGTATACAAATAAACTGAACCTCCGCTCAGAATCGATTCGTCTCATTGAAGAAATGATTGACCGTTTTTTTTAAATTCAATACATCGACAAGAGCATCCCACTCGAGGAGCAATGAATACCCAAGGTCGGAAGTACGTCCAACAATTTCCATTTTTATTTAAAAAAATTGTTCACGCTTAATGCGATGACTAAAACCTATTTAAAAAAATATCCTCTCAATATATTTGATAAATTATTATGTTATCGAAAAAATACTCGACACTTTGTGCCTCGGGTATTCTTCGCACTACGGATTGGATTCTCGTGGTGAGAGTATTAAATTAAAAAAAAAAAAAAAAAAAAAACGATAAATCATTCACGATTCTGTGTGGAGCTTTTGGTTTATTACGATGGGATAGTCATTTTAATTTTTATAATGAACGTATTTATCAATTAAGATAATTAAAAAATAACGATCGTTCCTTTCCGCGTCATAAAATTTAAAGCTTTTATAATTAAATATTCCCTCAACCGATTTAAAAGGAAAATATAAACACGAGTATTAAATTATAGTATACGACTTTCAACCTTCAAAACAATGAATTGGAACATTAAGAAAAATAAATTAGCCGTTTTATGTGTAAATCTTGTAAGAAATCATTTGGTTTAAGCCGACTTTTGAGAAAATTCGACCACGGATTATTTAATTTTAAAGAAAATAATTTATTTTATTATCATGGTTTGAGACTTATAGCATTTAAAAAACATGAAATATGAGTTGAAAAAAATGTAAATCATGTGCTATATAATATTATGCTCTAAAAATCAAAATCAAAAAACACTTTCAATTTACTTCAAACATAAAAATATGTCATACAATTTTTTTTTATGCATATTTTTGTAACTAATATCAATAAACAAACCCCAAAAATTAATTGACATTAATATTTTGGGAATAGTTTTATTTGTTAACAACGAATCACTAATAGTCAATCGTTTGATGACTTTCTTCGTTCGTCAGTCACTGCAAACGGTCAAAAAAATCGTTCACATATTAATATTGTTTTAGTATCAATAATTAGCAAATTATATAAGAAAACAGCGTGAAAAATGATGAAAAAAAAACATGCATTAAAACCTTTTGTTATTGAATTATTCTTTTTAGTCTAAAATGGATTTTTAGCTAATTCTGTCATTCTTTCATTTACGCAGCAGCAAACAAAATACATTAAAATTACATTATACAGTAGGACTTGTAGCATTTACATATATTTTGTTTTGCTCAGTTGCAAAAGTAGCAGAGTACGAAATAAATACGTTTCATGCGTTTACAAAGCTAGTTTTGAAAATATTATTTTGCATATAAATGCATATTTTGAGTATTTTGGTTTTTAGGGCATATTTTATACGTTAATTCTCCATTTTAAACTTTTTGAGACATATTTAACTTGTTTCAATTTTTTCCACACTGACGTTTTTATTTGAAACGATTCAGTCGAAATTTTTAGATAAAAATTTATTTACTTCAAATTTTTGTCGCATACAGGGACGGACTTGGCATTTTTCCGTCCCTAGGCATTAAAACAGTGATAGAAAAAAAAACCTCAGTGAAAAAAAAAAAGAGTCTCCTCGGGTGGAATACAATTGATGAGTGTTTTGAATTTTTAAAACAGAAAAGGTAAATCATTCCTTCAATAAAACGATTGTAAGCGAATATTCGGTAACGCATACTCCATATTATACTGTTTTACATGATATTAAGAAAAATCTATCTGCGATTATTTTGAATAACCGTCATTTGAACCGTAATTCTAATTAAAAACACTTGTAAAAAATTTTTCGTCGAGCCAAATTCAATGAAAACTATCATCCGTATGGAATACTACGTGAATAAAATTTTGATTAAAGAAAATTTCAACTGGATTGAGAATAAAGTGTTTCATGAGCCTTTGATTGAAAAAACAAATCATTATTTTGCATAAAAATTACCAGTTTTATACGAATTTCAACTTAAAACGGCCTTTGAAAAGAAAGTACACTAATGGTTTTCGGAATATTTTCAGTGCATATGATGAATATGTATATAAGTATGTTTGAATAAAATATCTTAATATCAAGAGATAAAATTTTTATCAAATAAAAATTGACAAAAAATGAAAAATGTCCAATATTTTTAAACATCTATACTTACCTCAGAATCCGTCAAATGTTTTTCAGATATTTATTAAGTATACGCGTGAAAATGTTTAATATTTGGTAAATATTTCATGTTTTTCAGTAATTATTTTAATCAATAATAAAACAAAATAAAATATTTAAAGGTTAACACTCAATAATAAAATAAAAAACCTATTATAATATATAGGTATATAAAAATGAAATAAAATAAATAAATAAATAAAAATAAAAATTATGTTCCATTAGCTATAAAAATATAAAGTAAATTTAGCCTGGATTATTATAATTTTTTTTTTTTTTTTCATTTACGATCGGTTTCGATTTAAAAAAAAACTATTGTCAGGTTAAGAAAATAAATTTAGTGAAAAGAAAAAGATTTAAATAAGAAATAGAATGTAGGAATTGAAAAAAATGGTCGTTTTACATAGAGAATATAATAAGATTGTTTAAAATTAACAGAGTGCACATAGATGTGTTAAAAAGTGAATTCTATGTGTGTTTGTTAATATTATCTAAAATATATTCATTTATTATTATCAATAATTATATAAATACTTTAAAAAACATAAAATTCTTATTTTTATTCATGTATTTTTCTTTTTATTATTCTTATAATTATATTATAATGTGATATATGAAGTACTAAAAATTTTCAGTGCCCTCAAACGATGTTGCGCCCTAGGCACATGCCTTGGTTGCCTAGGCGTAAATCCGCCACTGCTCGCATAATATTGTTTTTGACTATCCTTGGACACAAGTAATTTATTAATAGATACATTATCATATATGAAAATGGTTTAAATTATATATATAAAATTAAGTAATTATTTTAACCAATTTTAAAGCCTATTTATTTCATTAATACTTTTAAATTAAATCGCAAAAAAAGAAAAAAAAAATGTCAATGCATATTATGGGGGTTTCAAGTGCATAAGTGCTTGCATATATTTTAACGTTTTTTCAGAGCTCAGAACAAGTCCTCTGCCCGTATTATAAGTCTCAAACCCTGTTAATTATTATCAAATATCAAAACTTCGGTTATTTCGAAAAACTCGAGGGACCCTACGACCCCTCCCTGCACTGATTCCTTAACTCGACAGTGGTCCGGAAAGACCACGCCCATATTATTATGACCATTTGTTTTCAAAACCGTTTTATTGATGTTTTCTCCGTAATGTTTTATATTATTTTGTCACGAAATGACGACGACGACGACGACGACGACGACGAGTGCGGTCCGTGGCCTCGTAAAATTATCTCTCTCGATGCACCCCCACCCCCTAGCAGCGTTTCCTAACTCTCCGACCGTTTCCGTCCCTCCGTGTCCAACCCTTCCTTTTTTATCGCCACCCCTCCGTTTCTTCTCGGACTCGGTATTATAATATTATGTCGTGTAGTGTACGCGATTTGTATTTGTATTTTTTTTTTTAAGTCATTATATTATTTTAAACGTAAATTATAATATCATTGTAGTATTTAATTAACAAGGTTGGAATTTTAATGCGACGTCGTTTTACTTTTTTTTTTCTGGAAATTATAAAATGTAAAAAAAAAAAAAAAAAGACATATTTATTTAACAATATGATATATATTATTTGTTTGGGTATCTTTTTTTTTTCTGTGATTTCTTTTTCGCGTTTTCTACCCCAAATATTTCATACAATTATTATTATAATCGACTATGTATTACAGAAACTAAATAATATTTTTTTTCGATATCAATTTTGACTTTTATCAGCATTCAAAACCATTCTAACCTAATCTTTGTGCTAAAACCAAACTGAAATAATTATATAGGTTAAACTGGAACTAGACTGAAATCCTTCAAATCCTTTGTTTTTGTCAATTTTTTGACACGTTTTCCCCGTTTTTGGAGAAAATATTGATAAATTGGAAAAATGACCTCTTTAAAGTTGAGTGTGATTCGAGTTCTATAGAGATACTGATTGAAAATTTCGAACAAGTATTTCTATACGAAAAAGTGTTTCCAGAAAAAAGAAATAAACATCATTGTAAAAACATAAGTTTATTCACTTCGTTCAGAATCAAAAATTAAAGTACAGTAAAGTATAGACAAGAAAACCAGAAATACCATACACCACAGATATTCTTCGCACCTCGGGTCAGATAATCTTGGTGGGCCTGTAGAATTTTAAAGAAACCTGAAATCATTTCTTTGAACGAAGGAAGTTAATAATATAAAGAACAATAAGTCATCATAATAAATGAAGAGAAGGAAAAAATAATTAACGAGAACAAAAGTGTTAGAAAAATGCCCAAAATATTTTTCGCTAAAATGTTTCTCATATTATTTTCTATTTATGTTTAAATTTTCATAAAGTTTGGATCAAAAAATATTGGTTTCCGAGTCTTTTTTGTCAAATTTTGGGTAGTTTTTCCTCCCGAAAAATCGAAGAATTGAGAAATCTGTCTAAGTATCAACTAGAAGAAAATCCGGTTTCAAAAACTTTCTAATCGAAACTTTTAGACAAATATTTCCATACAAAAAAAAGTGTTAACAGCAAAAAAGATAAAAATAAAATTATGATAAAAATACTTCGCTCGTCGGGGTGTTCTGCGCACGTCGTGTGGGATTCTCTTGACGAGTGTATTGCATTTTAAAGAAACGATAAATTATTTCTTCAATAGAACGATTCTGAACGAAGAAAGTCAATAATATAAAAAATAAATGAGAAAAAAAAGTGCCCAAAATTTTTATTTCACATTTCCAAAATTTTCTCGCGCCAAAAACTTTCTCATATTATTTTCGATCTATGTTTAAATATCAAAAAATGATGGTTTCCGAGTCGTTTTTGTCAAATTTTGGGTAGTTTTTTCCAAAAAAATGAAGAATTGAGGAATTCAAGAAATGAATGAAAAAATGAAATTTTTGGACGAATATTTCCATACGAAAAATTGTACACAGAAAAAATATAGTAAACATCATTGTAAGAACACTAGCTTCTTCACTTTGTTCGGAATAATCTAAAAAAAAAAAAAGGAAAGAAAAGCTTATGATCATTGACGTGCCGACGAAAAGTCACGGCGAACTGGCCCCTCCCTCTCCCCCACTTCCCGTTCGGTAGCGTATAATTTTTATTATAACACTATAAACTTAACGCATAAACGTGCTCCTCGGTTTATGGCCCCGAGTTACGCACTATAATATTATTATTATTATTATTATCTAAATACACGAAAACATCAACATCACGCGGATGTGGCCGTAAACCGCGATAAACCGCGCGCGCGCCTGGTTAACGATTACACATTTCTCTTTTAATCCATCTCCAACTAACGCTCATCGTTAGTGTTCAGTAGAGACTGACATTTGGTCGAAAGTAAAATTATTGTTATCGTATCTAAACGTTTGAATACGTTATCTGTATCTAATGAGACGTATAATAATTAGAATTCGTAATTCAATGACCCAAAAACCTTTAGAAAAAAAAAAAAATACACAAAAAAAAAGCGTTCAAATGACGTAAATTTTTCGAAAATAAACCGGTTTTTTTCAATAATAATTCATTATTCGTAATTCGTAATGCGATTTAAATATTTTGGATTCTGAATGGAGTGAAGAATGACGTTTATTATTATATTTTTTCAATAAATACTTTTTCTTTTTCGTATAGTAATACTTGTTCAAAAATTTCCAATAAGAAACTTTTTGAATTATAATTCGCCTCTACTCTAGATCGGTGTTTCCCAACCAGGGGGGCGTGTTCACATTGTTGGGGAGGCGCAAGCAATGCTCGCAGAGTAAAAATTTCAATTAATGTGCGTAGAAAAAATTAAAAATTAATAACGACCATTACATTTTAGATATCAATGACGGATAGAAATTACAAATGGTGGTGCTTAGCCACCAAACATAACTTATTATTATTATTTCATACTTATTTATTACTATATATAGTTTTATTATTTACTACATTCATCCATTATATTTTATATAATCACGGTCATCAATCAAAAGTTGTCGTTCAATCGAAAAATCTTTTTTATAGGATTTTTTATCTATGTTTAAATTTTCATAAAATTCTGATCAGAAAATGATGGTTTCCGAGTCGTTTTTGTCAAATTTAGGGTAGTTTTTTCCATACAAAAACATTGAAGAATTGAGAAATTCAAAAAATGACCTCTCTAAAGTATATCTCGGGTTTCAAAAAGTTATTGATTGAAACTTTTGGACAAGTATTTCTATACGAAAAGTTGTACACAGAAAAAAAAAAAATTAACATCATTGTAAAAACACTGGCTTCTTCACTTCGTTCAGAATCTAAAATACTTCTACATATTCTATATTGTATACAATGCATTTTATGAATTTTATTCAATTGAACTAATGTATATAAAGTTTTGATCCACGTGAAATAGCGAACAAGAAATAAAAATAATTTCAATTTAAATATCAAAACGATAACAATAATGAAAAGTACAAAATTATATTAAAATAATCCCATAACGATTCGTGCACTGATGTATTATAATATTCCCTGATATTTTAAGATCAATTATAATTTTACACTTTGAATGCTAAAACAACTAAATAAACATGTTTTACCATTATTGTTTATGTTGTTATTTATTGTCAACTTTTGTCTACTCTCCTTTTAGTGAAGAAGCTTATGATTTTACAATGATGTTTATTTTTTTTTTCTCATTCTGTAAACACTTTTTCGTATAGAAATACTTGTCCGAAAGTTTCGATCAGTATCTCTATAGAACCGGAATCACACCCAGATGGTACTTTAGACAGGTCATTTTTCCAATTTCTGAATATTTTTTTCAAAAACGGGGAAAAACTGTCGAAGAATTGACGAAAAACTGCAAAATACGCAATTACCGAAATTTCCGTAAAACTGAAAATTACTTTTTAACATAACTTCTAAAATAATGCAGCTAGAAACTTGAAATTTTCACCGACCACTAAAAATAGCTACAAACATATGTCATAAAAATTTCAAAAAGATTTGATCAATTTTGAGTTGAGTACGGCATTTTGAAAATTTTGGAAATATCTCATTTTTTGTTAGTTTTTATGTAATAAAATTTTTGATTTTTGATATTAAGACTTGAAAATTTAATGTAATCTCACTGACATATACATCTAATTGGCCTGAAAAAATCTCGAAAATCGTTAGTCAACTTTTTTTTTTATAACCGTTTGAAATTATAATTTCGACGAAATTATTATTAGTTTTACTTAAAATTACACACTTTAACGTACATATAAGAAAATTGACTTAACCGATTGTTTTGAAATTTTGTGCTCAGATAGAGAATTTCATTGCGAATATTTTGGTGCAATAAAATTTCTTACGGACGAATGATCAAACATTTTACAAGGGTTTGATTGAAAAAAAATTGGAGAAAATACAGACAGATATTGCGAAATATCTATGTATTATAAGCATTTAATTACTGAAGGTTGATAATGTTTTATTGTATCTTATGTATTTTTCGACGCTGAATACGATGATATGAATTAAAATCCACATGCAACAATAGTTTTCCATCTATTTTATTCTATTTTGAAAATTCAATATTTTCGGTTATCAATTATTATACTACATATCTACTGATTCACCTACATGGTCAAGTTATGTGCTGCGGCCTAGTGGTAAAGAACCCGGCCTAGCACGCCGACAGTACCAAGGTTCGATTCCAGCCCAGCTCTCCGAATTTTTGCATTTTTTTTTTTCTTATATTATTAACTTCCTTCGTTCAGAATCGTTTTACTGAAGAAATGATTTATCCGTTTCTTTGAAGTTTAATACGCCCGTCAAGAGAATACCACCCGTCGTGCGAAGTAGACCCATCGTGCGAAATATGTCCGGCTTTTTTTGAAGGTGAATTCGTTAAAAAAAAAAAACCACGTCTGTTTTACACTATCTTTGATAATATGTGAAAATTTCATAATTCTAGTCTTATTAGTTTTCCTCATTTTCTATAAAAAAAAATATATATTGATAAGGTAAAAAAGACATTTTTAAAATACTACCCGGGGAAGTGATTTTTGATTGAAAAAGTTACTATACGAAACTTTTGAACAAGTATTTCCATACGAAAACGAATTTCAGTAAAAGAGAAAATATTGAAAATAAAAATAAAAAAATTAGATAAAAATCATTGTTGAACTACTACTGACTTCTTCGCTCCACTCAGAATCTGAAAGTAAACGAGAATAACAAAAAAAAAAAAAAAATTTTAAATCGAAAATGTGAACGGATACCTCTGCTTAAACTATATTTAAGCCCACACCTAATAAAAATAGTGGAATTTCGAGTTCAAAAAAAAAACTTACAAAACGTTTAAATATTTCGAAAACGGCTCGACTTATACGCTAATTATTTTGAAGGTTATGATCACTCACCCTCTCAGGGTACGCCACCGTACCGTTTTCCTTTTTTTTCCGTGTCATCTCATTTTTTTTTTTTTAACCGTAACCGTGACGATTGTGTGTTTTGCCCGAAACGGCGTTTAAGTCAAGTCACTCTTGTTTTTCTTGTTTTTTTTTTCAATACGTTGAGCGTTGAGTGACATTTTAAACGTTGAAAACTACACGCCCACGTGACGCAATCATTTCATCCACTGACTCCGAGATATTCGAGCCTTTCGATTAGGGTTGTTTTTTTTTTTTGTTACTTCTTTCCGCACAGTGATAAATCGTTTTCGGGCGTATACACCGTGGTTATAATGATATAAAAACAAATAATATTGATATTATATTATTCCCACTTTAAAAACTAAAAAAAAAAAAATGTGTACTCCGTTCGTCGGGGTGTTCTTTGCACGTCGGGTGTGATTATCTTGACGAGTGTATTGAATTTTAAAGAAACGATAAATCGTTTCTTCAATAAAACGATGATTCCGAACAAAGAAAGTTAATAATATAAAAATAAATGTTAGAAAAATGGCCAAAATTTTTTTTTCACATTTTCAAAATCTTTCTTATATTATTTTCTATTGACATTTAAATTTCCATATAGATCGGATCAAAAAATGATGGTTTCCGAGTCGTTTTTGTCAAATTTTGGGTAGTTTTTCCGAAAAAAAAAAAAAAAAAAAAAATTGAAGAATTGAGATATTCAAAAAATGACCTCTTCAAAGTACAATCTAGAGGCAAATCCGGTTTCAAAAAGTTATTGATCGAAACTTTTGGACAAGTATTTCCATATCAAAAGTTGTAAACAGAAAAAAAAAATAAACATCATTGTAAAAACACTAGCTTCTTTACTTCGTTCAGAATCTAAAAAAAATACTATCAGACGGTTTTAGACGGTATTAACATATTATTTGCTTATCGTGTGCGCAACACAGATAGTACGTAATGTTTATTTTGAAAAAATGAAAAACGATATGTCAAAAAAAACCTAATATTGTTGTCGGTAACGATGTTGTTATTATTTATTATTGTCTTCAAGCGATTGGCGAAGGCACAGAATTTACGGTTCCGGAAGAATGCGACACGATTCGCGTACAGTCGTCTAGCCGGGTGGGGGGGGGCATTTTATGGTCTAGGGGTAGGCGACCCGAGGCTTACGATTCGATTTTGTGTGGCCCTCAAAATGACTCCGAAGTTTTCACAATGTTTCGACAATTATTTTAAATTTCACGACATCAAAAACGACGAAAATAAACAAGATTAGGATTTTAATACCCTAAATAAAAAAAAAAAAAAAAAAAAAAATACAAAAATAACCTAAAAATATCTCAAATAAATGTGGTATAACACGATTTAGGTAGTCACGTGGTATCCAATGTGGTTGGCACTGGTGCACATCAAGGGGTTTAGGGGTGTCGATTGACACCCCCGTGAAAATCGGTAAGTGGTTCTAGTGGGACTTGAAACTTATTTTTATATCTATTGTTTATTATTTATAACATCTCAAAAGAAATTATATAATCAAAACAAAATTTTTATCTTGTTCATACTCACATTTGATAGGCGAGATGGGTGATTTCCTAACAATTTATATTTTCGACACCCCTGTAGAAATTTTACTGTGCGCCACTGATGGTTGGATGTAAGTCGTCTCGATTATCGATCAACAGTCAAACGAGTTTTTTTTTTTTTAAACAATTGGTATAAGTCTATGTTGTAGACCAATTTTAGCAGCATTAGGACCTAATTTTTGTACAGTTCGTACCGTTCTTCGTGTTTCACTTATTCTTCGTTCTCCGGGTGAGATACTCTCGAAGGGTGTGTTGAAAACGATATTCTGAGCAGAGATTCAATTAATCGATAAAATATAGGACAATTAATGTCAGTGTTTCAGTACTCTTGTATCAAATATGTTTAAAATCTTTTTTTGATCTTTAAATAATAAGTTTAAAACAAAACCACTCGTTTAAAACGTTTTTCTTAATGATCGAATGTTCACGAATAAAACGTTTATTTAGACGCTCGTCTCAGGTTTGACCCAATTATAATATTTTGATTTGAATTAGTGGTCACGACGAATTCGAACACCTCGAAAGTGCGATTTTACGGGTTAAATGACTCGTGTGAAAGGACTCGTTTGCATTAATTTTATAATCGCCTGCAGTCGGACAAATGCGCTTATAATTATCTCTATAATAATAATAATATGATTATAATATTATTTTGTTTTTTACACGGTCGATTTCGTTTTAATTGCAGTCGGTCATCGCGTTTCCACCGTATTTAATTATATACCTTAGTATGTGATTGCCTATATCAGTGGTTCTCAGCGGGGATGATACCACCCCCCCCCCAGTGGGCTGTGAAGAGGTCTTGAGGGACGATGAATATGTTTTGGGCGATAGAGGGGCGGTAAGCGATCCTTGGACGATAGGAGGGTGTTGAGCATAATATATATATATATATATATATTATTATTATTATTATTACATTAAAGCCAAAATATTGAAGAAAAATAAAAACTGAAAAACAAATATTGCATAGCTTACCTGTAATTGTATTTTTTCTGAATGTTTTCAATAAACATAGAAACAACAGATTGACAGATTCAAAAACTGATTGAACATTCAACTAATGAGATATGAAAATCCAGCCCAGCTTTATGAATATCAAAATATTATGTATTTTCTATTAAGTTATCAGTTATATAATTTTCAATTAATACACCATTTTATATTCATTTTTTTTTAAGGGGGAGGGGCGTTGAAAAATATTTTTCTCTTCAGGGGGGCGGTAACTTTAAAAAAGGTTGAGAATCACTGACCTATACATACATACATTTGTTTCGGAACGATTCACAGTGTACCAAAAAGTTGATTTAGTGGTAGACGAAATTAGATTTTTTTGAGTCACTACTGAAACTCAAAATAGCATTTAATTGAAAGATAATTAGCTTATGATTAGATAATATGGGTTTTTAAACGCGTAATAATGTCCATTGAATGATATAGTATGAAATATTTTTCTTCAGATAAATTTATAGAGTCATGAAAGGTTTTTATATTTTGTATTCTTAATTTTAAGCTAAATTTTACTCGTCTAATTTAAATTATTTATGTATGAAAATATTAGAAAATTTTTAATTTTAAAATATTAAAAGATATGAAAAATAAGTAGATACTAGTATAGGGTGACCATATTTAAGAAAATAAAATACAGAACAAAAATATTTTTCATAATATTTTTAAATAAATAAGTATTTATTACATCTATTTATATATATATATATATATAACATAATTAAACTAAATTGATACTTTTTAATCTAACTTAACCTAACCTAACCTTCAAATCCTTTATTCATATAATATGTTGTTCACTTTACTTTCTAAAAAAAACTTGTAAATTCATTTTACGATTATAATTTATTTATTGGTATCCACAAGATTTCTAGATTTTTACATTATTTTATTCAAAAATTTCATTTCAAAAATTTTAAATCAACAAGTAAGTCAAAAAACGGGATTAATATGGGACAGATTTGAAATTACGGGACAAAAAACGTCCTGAGAGATGTTTATCAGAACAACAGGATGCAGAGCCG
>JAIPRM010007709.1:0-16840 GCA_025469315.1 Stegophylla sp. TES_Ste_2020 | reverse complement strand
TACCCAAAATTTGACAAAAACGACTCGAAAACCATCATTTTTTGATCAGAATTTTATGAAAATTTAAACATAGATAGAAAATCCTATAAAAAAGATTTTGGTGCGAGAAAATTCTGAAAATGTGAAAAAAAATTTTGGACATTTTTCGAACATTTTTTTTTTTCTTATATTATTAACTTCCTTTGTTCGGAATCGTTTTACCGAAGAAATGATTTATCGTTTCTTTAAAATTTAATACGCCTGTCAAGAGAATATCACCCGTCGTGCGAAGTATGTCCGGCTTTTTTTTTTTTTTGTATGTATGTCATTAATTTAGATACATTTTCCTATAAAGTTCCAACACTAGTTAAGAAACGCGTGCGCGCGCGTTTAAATCGCTCCGTACGAAACCGGACGGTTCACTATTCTTGTCTTCTGCACAGCATTAGTTACCCCCCCCCCCCCCGAGTCACGGGAACGCAAACCGAACGTTCTTAATTACACAACAATATCGGTAGCCATTTATTATTGTTATTACTGTCGTTATTATTTGCTATTAAAAACAATAAAGGGCGCGCGATCGATAGTTGATGCGAACATAATAATAATAATAATATTATATCTGTATATAATGACCATTGTTATTATTATTACGGCTTTATTATAATATACATACAACCAATTATAATTTAAATATATTGTACGCGGACTGTGTTGAAGAAGACCCGTGGGCGGCGAAGAATGATAACGATTTATTAGTCCAGTCCTCGTCTATTGTCGTCGCGACCGCCGACCGCCGACAGCTGCAGCTCAACGCGTTCTTCTAAGTAATTGTCACTTTTGAACTCGCCTCGGAGTGTACCGAATATAAATGTATTAAATAATACCGTATAATACACACGTATATATATATATATATATATATACATCGTTCTGGAAACCCTTTCCGACGCTCGATCCCCTCCGCAAGCCGCTGCCGCCGTCGCGTCCGAGACAGTCTTATCATTACATATTCGGCAAACTTCCGTTTCCATTCTGTTGTCGCCCGACACTTCGATCCATTCAAAACGTCAGAGCGCCGTCGCACTACATTTATCAACTAGACGTCAAACGACTGCGACGACGCGCACCCCATTTAAAGGCAACCGCGAGCGATTTCTCCGTCGCAACCTCTTGTTCTGGAAATTTTACCGTCCGTCCTCCGTTTCGTATGCAGTCGGACGAGACTTCAGAGGCCGAATCGGAAAATTAGAAAGCTGACAAGTAACATAATATACCTGTATGTATCCGGTACCCATCTGTCCGCTCTAATAATATGACCAGTGCGGTTATAGGTTATCCAGATAAAAGTATTTTTATATTTTTTTATCTAATCTATTGACAAACGTGATTTTCAGTATCTTTTGTGTCTACCTATTAAAAATAAAACGATTATCCGAGATAAATACTGTAGACAATTTTCACTTTATTTATTCTGTGGTGAAAGGCCGAAATTTTTTGACGGTCGAATGCCATTATTTTATATAATATTGTTGTCGCGGAGGCGATAACAATATTATTACACTTATTACACAGTGGCGCAACCAAGGGGGCTGTTGTTGGGTATCTGGACACCCCTCTTGAACTATATTTATGGAAATTTTATTCAATGAGCATTGAAAAAAAAAAATTGCACCCTTTCAACTATATACAATTATAACCTCTATTAATTCCTGAAATATATCGTGGTTAAATTAAAACATAATATTTCAAAATTGCTCACTGTTTTATGAAATATTTAACATTAGGTTATTATCAATAGGAGTTAGAACATCCATTAAAAATAATTATAATTGATAATAATATGTATTATGATATAGTAGAAATCAAGAAACAAGATATTTATTCAAAACAATAAGTATTGTTGTTTAAAGTCTAATCAAATTATTATCAATCTATTGACTGTGTTACAGTGTAACATATTTATGCAGAAAAATCGTTTTTAATTTTTAGAGAAACTTAAAACGTGCTTTAAAAATTCATAGCATCGAATATGCGACGCTAAATTTTGTTTATCTATTACGTTGTAAAAACGTTAACTCAGATAAAAGGCAGTCGGATTTCGCTACGTGAAATTTCTATTCGACGAATAATTCTTGTAAAGTGTCCATTAACATTGATTATAATAATATTATATTCAAATAATTATAGTAGAATTTTAAAGGTGGCCGACACCCCACTTGAAAAAATCCTAGTTGCGCCCCTGACTGCACACGAAATAAATAACTGTCGTGAATCGCGCTGCATTTTTTTCTTTTTTTTTTATTTTATCGCCTCGACCCGGCGCGGTGGTGTTATTGCTTTTTAAGAAATTGGCAACGTCGCGGATATCGCAATAAAATTATTATTTTGCATACGATCGTTATTATAGCCGTAAATTATTACAGCGCCGCAGTGCACGGTCAATGTATGTGTGTGTGTGTGTGTGTTTATGAGTGTTTGCGCGTGTGTGTTGTTAAAATGACCGCATCATTAGTACACGCGCACTCGAGTTACGACGAGCTCGAGAACACAAACAAATTGTGCGGCTACTGAATTATCGTAACACAGGGTTAGTGTGTTTCGGCAGGCGCAAAACCCGACCCAGACTCCGATAACATCACGGGAACGGACCGCCCATCCCTCTACCGACGTCACGGACTATTGATTTCGTTTGATAACGACAATATCGTAGTAAAAATCATAACGAATTTTTGGACCATCTACGATAGGGTCGAGCTCAAAGAAAATTATTAAAAAAATAATAATAATAATAATAATAATAATAATAATAATAACATAAATATGTTATTGGGTTGGGTACAAAAAAAAAAAAAAAATAACTATTCTAACAGTTTTTTTCAAATCTAGTAAGCTTTATTAATACTCCTATTCTGATGACCTGATGATCTGAAAAACAATAAAATAAGACCTCGAAATTTGTGACCAGTAAACGTTTTCATTTGTTGTTATACATAATATACAACAGTACTTTTTATTGACAGTAGACTAGTGTCCGGCTGCCTATATTGGTCTGAGATGGACAATCGACATTAATATGTTAACTTAATATGTAAATTTTCGATTATAATGTTATTTAAATCTAAGACTTGAATTGTTCTCAGCATAACGAAATTCTATGTTGTATCAGGTTGTATCAGCTGGATAATGTGAAATAATATCGAAGTTGATGGAAAAAGGGTTATTAATAGTGTTTTTCGGGTAGGGGGGTGGTCAAAACTTCTGTCACCTTATTTCAACAACTGAAATTACGCCACTACATTTTGACGAAGCCGTCTTGGTGTCAATCATTTTGGTCTATAGAAATGTTGTTTTATTTATTATTAATTATTATTAATTGAAGCAATATATTGAAACTATTTAAAAAAAAAAACTAGCAATTCGATATTTTCTTCTACGAGGAAAATCTACGAATCATAAATATGTTTTTTGAAAAACATGTCTCACCGCTTTTATACAATATAACGTTTTCGTCATCATGGTTACCGTAATAATAATAATAATATTTTATTATTTAAATTTAAATACCTACTACTATTTTGAAATTTTATAATTGAGTGGGGTGAGAGGGGGTGGATAATTAATAAAAATGATTATTGTATTATCGTAGGTCCTGAACCCATTTGCAAAATGTTTGGTACCAATGTCATCAGAAAAGGAGTTTAAATAAAGCTTATAGTAGAATCGGAAAAAAACTGTTTGAATAATTATTTTTTGCAGCCAACCCTATAATATATTTATGTTATTATTTTTTTTTAAATAATTAATACTTGAAAAAAAACAAAAATAATAAACATGCAAACGTTGTTATTGGGTCAAAACTTCTTTATTTCGAGGAATTAGTGCGAAAATTCGATAAACGCACATCGCGTAGCGCTGCTACATAGTCGGGGCTATTGTTTTCGAAAAAAAATCCAATGCCAAAATGACGAAATGTCGCACGACAAGCCGAACGTTTTCGTTTATCCGCAACGATACGAGATTTAGAGGGGCCGCCGAGCGATCGGTAAAACGTAAGTGGTCGAAAAAAAAAAAAACAAATAAGCTCCGATTTCGCCGTGTATAACGTTCTTAGTAAACGAATCGATCGGAACGCGTGGTCGTCCGGTAAGGAGGATTTCGCCTCGTCAAAGGGATGAAAACGGATACAAGAGACGACGACGACGACGACGACGACGACGATAGCTTGACGGACCTTTGAGGAGAATAAGCGTTGGCGGGATAAATGAAACGTGCAAATATTGGCCAGAGTAAATAGGCGCCGACGACGCTCAAATATTTGAAAAGGATTTTTTTTTTTGTTTTTTTTTTTTTTTTTGGAGGGAGGGAGGGGTCGGGCGTTACCGCCGAGATACTTATTATATTATAATTGGGTGCAGCAGCAGTGCTCGGTTTCGAGGGCGCAATACGATTGCCGTTTTGTCGTGGCGAACGAAAAAAAAAAAAATAAATAAATAAATAAATAAATAAAAATTACTTTCGAGATTTTTATTTCCCGTCTATTATAATAGCATTATTATTATTATTATTATACAACGAGTCCCCGGCTCGTAAAAAACCAACACACGCCATCGGTCTCAATCGAATCGTTTTAACACGACTTCTCTCTCTCTCTCTCTCCAAATTTAGATATATAATATATATATATATATAGAGAGAGAGAGAGAGAGGTAAACGCGCGTAATGTACGTCGAGCGTGCGTGATGCTATAAAGTTTTTTTTTTATATATATATAAATAAATGTTTTTTTTTTTGCCTTCCAATAGAAAACTCACCGACGGGAAAGACGCGCGGCACTTTAGATTTAATCGAATCCGACCTAACCGTTTATGTGTGGATCCCGAGCACAATGCCGGTGGCTCGCCAAATTCTAATTATCGATAAGTATCTGGAGGCCTTCTCCTCACCCCCTGCACCACCACGCGGTCGTTTTACCCACCCGCTCTTGCACCGCCCTTACCCCCCCCTCAAGCGCTTACCATTATTATCGCGACGGTACCGGGTCAAAAGCCCAACGACGACGCGCGCGCGCGCGTTTGATGTAAACTAATAACGACGTACCCCACCAATATTTAGGTCGTCATACGCAACACTATCTCAACGTAATATCTATAATATTTAATATTATCATGACGATAATAATATTATTACGATGTAGACATAATAATAATAATAATAATAATAATAATAATAAGGGAAACGCGACGTGTCGTGACGTCGAGGGTTTGTTGTTTATATAATATAATATTGTGTACAGCGTTAAAATCCAATCATCGCTTTCACGTCGTTATTTATCACAGCAACAATAATAATATAATATCAAACACTATACGTTGTCGTCGCTCGGCTCTGCAGCATACGTGCTCATAAATAGTAATTTTTGCTGCACAAAAAAACTGAACGTAATATGTACTGGTTCGTTAAAATCAGTCTAAAATTATGGATCGTTTCATCCGGAGTTTATTTTTCACTGAAATTGTCCGAAGAAAACTTTGATTTTTACAAGTATGCTAAAAAAATTTATTTTTTTTTTTTTTTTGGATTTTGATCTCTTCGTAACGGTTGCAGGTCATAGCGGAAAAATAATTTCAATACTACGTGCGTGTATACATATTATATTTATACGATTTTAAAATTATTACCCCCAAAGTAAATTGATCATTTTATAACTGATATTGACATCAATGCGAAATGTAAAAAATATTTCAACAATCATATTATAAAAACAGAAAATAAAAATTCAATAAAGTAGACACATTTTGTGTCGTCCCGAACTTGTCCAACACTTTAATACACAGATAACGAGGTACTTATTTAACAGTTTTAAAAGGGTAGGCCAGTGGACTAGATGTAATATAATAACTTGGTAAACGCGCATTTCAAAAATTTGAAAAGTTTTAAAGTTTTCAACTTTTTCAAAATTTCCATTGAATTTTTTATCATTATGTACACTACTTGTGCTAAAAAAAAAAAAAAAAAAAATGAAATTGCCGTTAAACGTAACTAAGTGGTAGTCAAGTGGGGTTCATGACCTTCTCAGTATATTTCAAAGCCCTTTCGAAATTGTGACAAAATTCCATTATTTAACAACATAAAAATATTGTATACTTAGTACCAATAAAACAGACTTTAAAATGAAAATGAATTATGCGAAAAATAAGTTAATATTTTTATGGTAGAATGTATAGTTAGAAGTGTAATTATTATTTTGAGTGTCAAGTAATAGGAGAATTTTTGTAAAAAAAAAAAAAAAGTATAGGATCAGTTAACAGTTAGTATATTACACATTAAAGACAATCATATATTTCCAATCTCATTCATTATTACTTTGTCGACTTCCGTTATTGTGATTATCACTATTGACATCAGTAAAAACGTTTATTTAGTCCAACTGTTTCTTGTTGCAAAAAGATAGGATAACAGTGATTTTATATAAAAAAAAAAGTCATTTTCGAAAATTAATTGTAAGCGTTCCAAAAAACTGTCGGCCGTGTAATTGTTTAAGTACTCCTCCGAAGTAGTTGTTAACGCGATTATCATTGTTTTACCTATATGCATTTAATAATGTATACTTAAATATTTAACTCGAAAATCGAATTACTCCGCGTCAGCTGGTTCTGATACGATTAAGACACCAGGTTTGTGTTGAAATAATAGTTTGAGATGTATATTATATTATACTGTAACTAAGTGTAGGCGTACGTCATTATCGTATAACATAATAATAATTACAAAAGCGTAAATTCATTATCGGTTATAATGAGAGAGAGAGAGAGAGAAAGTCCGTTGTCGCATATTATGTAAAATAGGGGTAGAAAGGTAAATATTGTGTGATATGTTTATCGACGAATTATTATTAATGGAAACGACTTTTAATGATTTATTAATTATTTTCACATGGAAAAAATTGACGTTTCAACATTTTCTTTTCATCGGATCAATATATATTTTTTAATTTCATATCAAACAAATCGCGTACTTAACTAATATTTTTGGAGCAACACATGACTAAATTTGTCTTATTAGAAAACAAGATAATACAATATATATTATTATTATTATTATTATTATTATTATTTGTCTAACCCGTGAACTGAATAAATATTAATTATAATATTAGGCTCGATTCGATTTCAATAGCAAATAAAGCCACTATGTTAGTGTTCATCGATTTAGATGTTTAAGTATCCCACTTCAAAACAAATATTACCAAATTAAATACGTAACTTGTGTTGAATTTGTATTTTTTTTTGATTGTACAATAAAATAGTTGTTATGTAATATCTAAATTCATTGTACCCTTTCTAATTTCCAGAAAATGCCATTGTGCAGTGTGATGGAAATTCGAAAGAGTAAAAAAAAATAAGTATCCAGTGAAGGGTGTGAAGGGCATAATGTTATGTACAAGTGCATATTGTAATTAAGCATAACATAACAAAATAATATTATATAATATTTATATATATATATTTTTGGTAATTTATAAAATGAGATAATATCATAAGCTTGCGGATAACCCAAAATAGTTTAACCGTTTTTGTTACCACAAGGACTCGTACGTTTTTTAGTGAGCTCACGTTCTGTTTTCTTTTCGGCCAACCGTACTGACGGATGGTAAAAAACATGTGCGCTTCTTCGTTTTCTGATGAGATCGATGTTATCGGTAACGCGAAAATGATTACCAAAAATCGTTGATGCCAAAATCCATCCTTGAACCCCCCCGGGGAAAACGCTTACACATCGAAAAACTCCCCGAATCAAGGATTGGAGTGGGGGAAGAACTTATAAGGAGGGTTGATGTGGAAAGCTGCTTTTGCGTCGTTTCGAATTCATACCAGGCTCGGTCAGCAGAACACGGTTTTCCCGCGAGGAATTCAATCAAATTCACAGACCGTTCGTCGGGGGCGGGGTCGTGGTCAGATTTGTACGGGAAGTTTTGACTTCAAAGTCCAACCAAAAATACACACTATATACGTAGACAGGGCCATATTTATTATTATTATTACTTTGTCAGGGAGAAAAACTTTTATCATCACAATTATTCCATATAATTATAATATTTTAACAGCTTTGATTTTTTTTTTTTTTTTTTTTTTTTACAAAAATCTTACTTAAAACATAACAAAATGAATTTTAATGTGCGTGGAGATCGTTGAGTGAAGAACGTAGATAACAAAATAATGCTATCTAGATAAAATACAGATAATTTCATAAAAAATTTAATTCAATCTTGACAAAAATGAGATAAAATAGAAATTTATTGAGATAAATTTGATTTTTGATATTTATTCAAAACATTTATTATACTAGGCTTTAGAATTAATATTGAGAATTTAATTATGTATAAACAAGTGTTAAATAGCCACGTTCTAATACAAATTAATCTAGATAATATATAAGATAAGTAACTTTCAACTGGATAGCTTCCGAAAATGATTATTTACAAGTTTTCATACTATTGTGTTTTTAACGACCGATCGATTCAATTAGATCTTAATTATGATTTGTTATGTTTCAAAGTAGAGAATAAATGTTCGATTAAACTACTGCAGACGATGCAAGGTGTACTAAGAAACGTTCCTAGAACAATAATTTTGACGAAAAAAAAAAAAAAAATCTATTTCATCTTAAAACAAACATATTTCTTTAATTTTTTTCGGTGCCGTTTTAATAATTATCATAAAACTACGGCTATCTCCGAGAATTTAATGTGCCCTCCCCCCCAACAAAAAAAAAAAAAAAAAGTCGACCCTCAAACTGGAGTAGGTTCGCGTGGACAATGAAGACAACCGCGACCGCTCTTGAGCGCAATTTTTAAACCGATTTCTTTAAAATCACGTGTCTTGCGATCCGTTTGAAATACAAACTTTTTTTTTGCTTTCCGTCTCGTTCGGTTTGGGGAAATTATCAGCTACCCCACGAAAAGGGGGGGGGAGTTTTATTCGTTGCGCACCCCGTTTTATCGATTATTTTCTTTCGCTTCGTCCGACGAAGTTTTACTTGTTTTACTACATGATATTCGCGTAATAAGTTCAAATTTATTGCGCGCGTTCGATCGCCGAAAAGTGGGAAACAACAGCAATAACAATCGTCGGCGACGAAATTCATAATATCGTAACCGAGAGTCGCGTGGCCGGATGGATAGTAGACGCGAGGGGGAGGGGGGGGGGCTGGGACGTTTTTATTGGCCGGAAAATAATCGCATAAAATCGAACGCTCGTCGGACAGGGTCGGCGAGATAGAAAGAAAATACCCTCTAGTCGCTAGAGTCCCACTTCATACAGGATTGTCCCTTCAATTCGTCTTTTGGTCCTGTTGTCCCGAGAAAACTTGTCAGGGCAATTACAAACTATAACGTGCGAAACACGTGATTTCGCCATTTTTCGCGTTTTACTACTACTACTACTACTACTACTACTACTACTAAGCTGTGTGTGCACGGATTAAGACGTTATCCGCCGTGGCGGTTTTCTGGATATCGGTAAACATATTATTTCAACGGTTTCTCTTGTTGTATTCAGAACAGTATTATTCGGTGATGTTTTTCGATTCAGACGCGAGCCCGCTGACGGTGAAAATAATGAAGACAAAAATATCTGTCGAATCTAATAATTCGTCTGTGCCCGCGTTCGAAACGCGGAACCGGAGCGAACGTCTTAATTTAATAATGAACTCGGCGACGCAAAAAAGAAAAGAAGCTTATAGAGAATGGGCGTTTTCAGAACATTTATTTTTTTCTGCTGCTGCTGCTGCTGCTGCTCCTCCTCCTCCTCCTTCTCACGCGACGATTTTCCGTATACTTTTACCGCCGTATGTACGCGACGACGACGACGACGACGCGCGACGTGAGCGTGAAGCTAATGAGAATTTTTTTTTCCCCTCTTCCCGCCAAAGCCAATATTCCCGTCACGTATTCATCAGTGATCCGATTTTTTCCTTCCCCCACCGCCCCCCCCTCTCAACATAAGTGTGTACGTATATATGTACATTTTTTTTTTTCACCCCAAAGCCAGAAATTGACACGCAGAGCCGCCGCTTCCACCACCCCCTCTTCAGAGACCTGTAGTCTTATTAAAACAGTGTGCGCCGCCCATTTGCATGGAACATTGTACCGCATGATATACAGGGTGATCTGAAATCGATATAAAAACAGTTTTACACCGGTAAACGTTCAAAACTATAAACGAGTTACTCGGTGTCGGGAACTGTCAATAGATAATAATTGACATGTGTGTGGTTTTGGTGTGAATGAAAGTTATTGATTTATTTTGATTTATTTAAAAAATGTCCGCACGTTGTGTACTGTATAAATGATTATCAAAAATCATAAAATTACAAATCAATTTCAATTTTTCCAAAGAAAAAAAAAAAAAACTTTCATTCTATAATATTTTTTCCGTTAATTCAAAATATTTATGCGATAATACTGCTGTAAAATCGGTTATAGATCGCCCTGTATATTATATACGTATAATATGGTCAGAAAGTCACCGCGAGGTATATTTAACGCGTCGGGAATTTACGATTCGTCATTCACTCCACCCTGTACCTGGAGGATTGGGGGGGGGGTGTTGTTTTAAACTTTTTCTCACCCCAACTCATCTTCACGGTGACGCCCTACGCCTTGGTCAAAAAAAAAAAAAAAAAAAGAAAAATTAAATTCACGAGCGAAAATTGCTCGAATAAATATAATATACACCGAATAATAATAAATCGAATTATCGTTCCGAGCGCCCGCGGTAACGAGATTATTCTACATATATACGTACCCCCTTTCAGGGTACGTATTTAAAATATTAGATACATATTATACTCTAATAATAATAAACTCTGGCAGAGGGGTTGGTGACTGGTGAAAGGTTGTAACTGTCGAAACGCACCGCAGTGGTATGCGATTTTCGTTGAATTAATGAATTTAAAGTTTCCAGACTCCTCAGAAACGTCTAAAAGCATTACAAATCTTCAGAACTCCGCGTAAAGTTGTTTCCGAGAAAAAATCGGCTCCTGCGTACCCACTAGAAATTCGAATTCTCAAAACCTGCAATAATTCTAATAAGAACAATACAATAATAAGATCCACGAGAAAATACGATTCTTAGAAAACTGGCTCTAAAAGCGCGTGCCCGAAGAATTTCCGGCCGAGTATACAATATCGGCTAACGAGTATTCTCAAAAAATAAAATAAAAAACTGATAACCAACAAAAATATTACTCGACTCCTCCTCGTTCTTCCAACCGAGGTCGGTTTTGATTTACACTTCAAGGGAGAAGACGATTTGAAACTCCAAGACTTCCTCCCCTCTTCTCGAATATGCACCTACCTTATGTTTCAATTTTGGTCATTGGTTCAATTGTCGAATCAACCCCACCTAACATAACATTGACAAAATCTGTTATAAACTTCCATGTGCCATAATATTTCAAATTACTGTGTTACCACATTTTTATGTCAGGAAATTCAGATTCTCAGTTTTCATAATTTTATTCATAATAATTATTCTAACTTTAAACGTAATATGTATTGAAATAAGTTTTTCAAAAAAAATGCAAAGTTTATTAAATCTATTCTGTGTGCTCAGTCTTAGAGTAACAAAACAGAACAGTTAAGAGTATAAAGTAATAGTATGGTAATAGCATAAAAAAAAAACAACAAAATTGATTGCAGTGTTACACTAAAAAAAACCGGACATAATTCGCATGATGGGTGTACTTCGCACGACGGGTGGTATTCTCTTGATGGGTGTATTGAATTTTAAAGAAACGATAAATCATTTCTTCAATAAAACGATTCTGAACGAGGGAAGTTAACAATATAGAAAATAAATGAGAAAAAAATGCTAGAAAAATGTTCACAATTTCTTTTTACATTTTCAAAATTTTCTTGCGCCAAAATCTTACTTATATGATTTTCTGTCTATGTTTAAATTTTCATAAAATTCGGATCAAAGAATGATGGTTTTCGAGTCGTTTTTGTCAAAATTGAGTAGTTTTTTCCAAAAAAAAATTTGAATAATTGAGAAATTCAAAAAATGACCTCCCTAAAGTACAATCTAGACGCAAATCCGGTTTCGAAAAGTTATTGATCGAAATTTTTGGATAAGTATTTCCATAAGAGAATTCGTACAAAGAAAAAAAAAAAAGAAAAAAATTTAAAAATATAAACATCATTGTAAAAACACTAGCTTCTTCACTTCGTACAGAATGTAAAATACCGTTTTCGTCGCGAATATTTTTAATTTATTGCTATTGATTTTTGTATATTTAGTCATTTTTATGTTTATTATTTAGGTATATTTAGATATTTTCTTTTCGTTATATTCCTTTTTTTTGTTAATGAGCAAAACGATCAATTAAAAATGTATTTGGCGACCCAATTTCGGTTGGCGACCCATAGGTCGGGGGGAAACGCTGTATTACAATTTGATATAACCACGGAAACATTTACGGCTTCGTCGATTATAATAATTTTCGACGGCTTTCACATTTCGGAATCGTAAATCTGCGAACGGAAATAAAATATAAATTTTCGTTTCTCGCGATACGTATCGTGTTGAAAAACGGCCGTTCAATATTTATTACAATACACCTACTGTAATAATATTATTACGTGTTATAAAAATGTATGATATACGTCTTGCCGGAGATAACGCGTCATAAATTCCGGCAACCCCGTCGATTTCGATTTTTTCTTTTCGTTTCTATACCGTAGGTCGTGACGCAGGGGTGGATTTGCACGTAGGCGACCGGGGCACGACATTTTCCGGTGGAGCTATACATATACAATAATACAATAATAAAACAAATATAGAGAATATTATGAGAATTATGTATATTATTAAGTACTTACGTGGTAATAATTAATAGGTACGAGTTACGATGATAATAATGTTTTCATTTTCAAAATTATTTAAGATTCTGACCCGAGATACGGAGCTATAGTGATTTGACAATGATGTTTATTTATTATTTATTATTTTCTCCTCGAGGAAACAACACTTTTTCGTATGGAAATACTGGTCCGAAAGTTTCACACAGTAACATTTTAGACCATAAATCACACGTAAATGATAATTTTAGGAGGTAATTTTTCAAAATTCTCAATACTCATTTTAATTGTGAGGGAAAACTACCATGAAATAGAAAAATACGTGCTAACTTGCGTTTCAATAAAATTGATATTAGTTTCTTAACATAACTTCAAAAATAATGGAGCTAGAAACTTCACTATCTACTAAAAATAGTCACGCCCATACATCATTAAAAATTTCAAAAACATTGGACCGATTTTGAGCTAAGTACAGAAGTTTGAAAATATTGGAAATTTATCGTTTTTTATTTCATAAAAATTTGAATTTTTCATTATAAGACTTGAAAATGTATCGTAATTTCCCTTGCATATAAATGTCTAATTATTATACTGAAAGATTCTTGAAAAAATTTTCACATTTTTTCTACAGTCGCTTAAACTCAACATTTGTACATAAAACTGGTCATTTTCACATTAGATAATATATTTCTTTCGCAACCAAAGTATCAAAAAACGTTTTGTTCTTTATCAGGTTGAAATTTTCTTTTATCCATGATGACAATGAACCGAACTGCTGCGATCAGAATCGTTTTATTAGTGAAATTGTTTACTGTCTCTTTGAAATCCAACAAACCCCTACCATCCACTCCAGAATTTCCCAGCCCCGAGGTACGATGAATACCCATATAGTGAGTGCCGCTGGGAATGTTTTTGCTGAGAGATTTTCCGGTTACGTGTGGCCATCGGTTGTAATGCCTGCGGGTGGGAACAACGGTAAGTCCGTCGCTGGGTGTGATGTCGAGAATGTCGATGTCATTCCGCACCATATGCTATTAACGCGTGTAGGTACATCTGTTGCGAAATACGTACATTTGCCAGAAGTGCATTGCCGTGTTCTCGGAGCGAAAAGCGATTGGAACGTTTTCCGTCCGGTCAAATTAATTCACATGCAGGCGCCGATGACAGTCGGGTACACGACACGCGTGTGTCTGTATTATTTTATACTCGTTATCCCGTCGAATCCAATAAACGCGAAAGTCGGTCCGTCAAAGCATTTCATTATTAGCGTTCGAAACGAATTAGCCTAATAAACGCGGACGGTGTTCGCGAACAAAAGGCCCGGAGTCAAAAAATACCCGAAAAACACGTAAAACGTTTTTAACCAATCGAAATGATCAAAAATGTATATACTTATCCTTTTCACGAATTATTGTCAATTTAAACGAACCGAATCCAAACGGTTTGGCGTTACAATGTTTTACTCGTTACGATCGTTGACAGTGTTGAACGCATTGATGAGATGAATATTTGTCTAGATCAATAATTTATTTTGAATTTTCATTCTCATGCAGATCTGAAAACAAGCGTTTTAATATTTTCGGTACGAATTTTTGCAAATTACATTTTTCAAATAGTCCATTTCGTTATTTTTATTAGACCCCAGTGTTGTATTAAATAACAAAACGAGTTATTTGAAAAATGTTATTTGTAAAAATATAAACCACATAGTAAAATGCTTGATTTTAACTTTAAATAATAATATATAGTTGTCATTAAAAAAATTTCTATTCGGATGAAATTATGTTCATCGGTTTTCTGTTACCTTTTTTCAACTCCGGTCATTGAGTTATGCCCAGCTCCATGGTAAATCAGTGTCATAAAAAATTACGTGTATCAAAATCAGGGGTCAGAAATTTATGCACATGCATATATTTTGTTTGGAAAGCAAATAAAAGAAATCAGGTTCTTCGCAGATTTCTTTTGTGGTGTCTGGATTTGAAATTAAAAAGTTTTAAGCACATTTTTATGCATATTTCCGACTTTTTTCCAATAAACGAATATTCTTTTAAATGTATACATTTTTATTGCATATTTCATATTTTTTTTTTTTTTTTATTTATTTACATGAAATATGAAATTTTTATATGTTCATAAAAAAAAAATAATAATAATAATAATAATAATAAACATTATTAACGATGAACACAAATAATATGTTTTTACAATAATGTTTATTTTTTTTACTGTGTACACTTTTTCGTATATTACTTTTTCTACTTGGACAAAAGTTTTGATCAGTAATAACTTTTTGAAACCGGATTTTCCTCTAATTGGTACTTTAGAGAGGTTATTTTTTGAATTTCTCAATCCTTAATTTTTTGGGGAAAAAAACTATCCAAAATTTGACAAAAAAGACTCGAAAACTATCATTTTTTGATCCGAACTTATGAACATTTAAACATAGATAGACAATAATATGAGAAACATTTTGGCACAAGTAAATTTTGAGAACGCGAGAAAAATAATTGAACATTGTTTTTACACTTTTTTTCTTATTTGATTTTTTCCCCTTTATTTATTTAATAAAAAAATTAAAATAAAGTAAATTAAATTAAAGTATAGACTAGAAAGCCGGACTACGGATATTGTTCGGTCTTCGGGTCAGATACTCTTGGTGAGTGTGTTGAAAATGACGACTATTATTGTTCTTTATATTTTTGACTTCTTTCGTTCAGAACCGTCTCATTGAAGAAATGATTAATTGTGTCTTTAAAATCATACATACCCTTCAACAGTAACTGACTCGAAGAGCGAAGAATATCCGTGGTGCGAAGTATGTCCTGCTTTCTTGTCTGTACTTAACTTTTTGATTTAAAATGCATACAGTCCCGATCACTGGTCATAATAATATATAGTTTCTTGCACATAGAAGACAGCTAACGCCGTATAGGTTTTATTTTTATAATAATTTCGAATCAAGTTTTGTTAATATTTAAAAAATTTTTAATAAGCTTTAATTTATGGTATAAAATGATCGAATAATAATAATATATATATAGTATTGTGTATTTGTGCCGTCACAAGTCAATATTTAATTTAACGTAGTGAAGATGATATGAAATTCTAGACGTTATTTCGAGTACACGTTTTTAAACGTATATTATATATAAATCATTTGTATTGTATATATATATATATATATACAGTTTCCACTCCGCGAATAGTTTGGCAATATAATTTCGATTTATTCGTCACGAGTGTGTGTGTAACTTGTATACCAATACAGTAATAGTCGAAAACTACGGGTTTTTTTTTTTTTTTTACCAGCAAAAAATAACGCTCATTCCATTTTTTTCCCCCGTTTTCGTTCTTATCGCGCACACTTCAGTTGCGCTCGTGCACACTTTTTTCAATTGTATTTTTCCGTTTAACAATGTTTACACTCGAGAGTATATATTTCGTTTTGTCGTACCTATATACGCGTTATAATATTATGTCGTCGTCGTGGGCTTCCTGAAATCATTCTTTCGGTTTTGTGTTCGAGTTCGTCAAATCCTTTCCTCCCCTCCATCCCGCCACGCCTGCATTGCGTTCCGGTGTTTTCGGTCGTATTGCCGCCAAATTCTCGCGCACACACTCTGCACAGGCACGCGCGGTCGATAGACTTTGGTGGTGATGAACCTCTCGCCATTGTTACGAATAATAATAATAATAATAATAATAATAACTAGGGACCGGGTTTAAATGCACTGAAAACCATCGGAAAATGCCCTTAAAAAATGCATTTTACCGTGGAAATATTCTTAAAAAGGTCTTTTGTGCTTTTATGTTTTAATTTGTCTAGGCATCCATAAGTAAAGATAAAATATAGACATTATCGCGATTATAGAATGATTTATAGATATTTTTAAGGATAAACCCCCCCCCCCCCAAAAAAAAAAAAGAAAACATGTAAAATATTTTGAATTAGTTAAATTTAAATCATTGATTCGTATTATGTACAGATACTGTATA
>JAIPRM010007708.1:0-16840 GCA_025469315.1 Stegophylla sp. TES_Ste_2020 | reverse complement strand
CATATCTACTAATTCACCTACATGGTCAAGTTATGTGCTGCGTCCTAGTGGTAAAGAAACCGGCCTAGCACGCCAACATACCAGGTTCGATTCCAGCCCAGCTCTCCGAATTTTTGCATTTTTTTTTCTTATATTATTAACTTCCTTCGTTCAGAATCGTTTTACTGAAGAAATGATTTATCGTTTCTTTAAAATTTAATACGCCCGTCAAGAGAACACCACCCGTCGTGCGAAGTAAACCCATCGTGCGAAGTATGTCCGCTTTTTTTATTTTTTTATTTTTTTTCTGTAAACATTTTTTAGTATGAAAATGCTTGTCCAAAAGTCTTAATCAGCAACTTTTTGAAATCGGATTTGCCTCTAGTTGAAACTTTAGAGAGGTAATTTTTCATATTTCTCAACTCCTCGATTTTTTTTTCTTGGGGGGGACTACCCAAAATTTGACAAAAGAAAAATTCGAAAACCATAATTTTTTTATCCAAATTTATGAAAATATGAGAAATATTTTGGTACAAGAAAATTTTGAAAATATGAAAAAAAAAATGTTGACACCTAACACATTTTTTCATATTATTTTTTCCCCTTTTTTATTAATTAGGAAAAAAAAGTAAAGTAAAGTTAAGTATAGACAAAAAATCCGAACATACTTCGAACCACGGATATTCTCCGCTCTTTGGGAACATCTTTTTTCCCACACATTTTTTTTTCTTGTTTTCAGTTAATATGATGCTAGGGACGTAAAACTGTCTGAGCTAAAAATACATTTTATTGTTATAATAATACATTTTATATTTTTAAGTAAAATCATTACTCACTTTTTCTAACCAGTGCTATTTTCTTTCAGTCTATTCCTGGCATAATCATTCTCACGTCTTTTTTCACTCTTTGAGCATAGTCTCTCCTAGTGGTCTTTTTCCTTGTATTACATTTTTCAGTACTGTTCTCAGATAAGATCATTCTTTACGCCCACGCCACGTATGTCGTATCCATGCGAGTCTAATCTTGATACCAAAATCAATCTTATGATTAGTTTTGTTTACTTACATGAAACGCTATTCGCAAAACGCACAATTAAATAAATTATATTTTTAACAATTACCTAATTTCACTATAAACTAAATTTTTTTCGTTAATAACAAAACACATTTGAATACTTCAAGAAAAAGTCACTACTAAAATATAGAAAACTTACTTATATTGTAGGTACTCCGCGAGGTCTTGGACCTTTTGCCCTCATTAAATCTAGCCCTTTTGAGCATAATTTTTGCAGTTTAACGTCCATTAAGTGAAAATGTTGTTTTTCAATTTTTCTCGCGTCATCAAAGCTAGATCATTCTCTAACACTACGATCACGAACATGATTTTATAATTATAATATTTTAGATGCTGAACAAAGTAACAGTATTAAGTGGACAAGTATTTCATATGGAAATACTTATCCGAAACTTTTTGAAATCGGATTTTTCTCTAGATGGTACTTTAGAGAGGTCATTTTTTGAATTTCTCAATTCTTCAATGTTTTTTTTTTTGGAAAAAACTGCCTAAAATTTGACAAAAACTACTCGGAAACCATCATTTTTTGATCCGAACTATATGAAAATTTAAACACAGATAGAAAATAATATAAGAAAGATTTCGGAGAAAAAAAATTTTGGAAATGTGAAAAAAAATGTTGGACATTTTTCTAACATTTTTTTTTCTCATTTATATTTTATATTAATAACTTTCTTAGTTCAGAATCTTTTTATTGAAGAAATGATTTATCGTTTCTTTAAAATCAATACACCCGTCAAGAGAATCCCACCCGACGTGCGAAAAACACCCCGACGAGCGGAGTACACACTTTTTTAAATAGAAAACTCGGAGTTTTCAAGACAATGCGGTCGAGTCGTCGAGGAGTTTTAAACGAACGACTTGAGTGACGAGAGATTTTTAATAGCGTTTATATAAAAAAACGTTCAATAAAAGCGATCATTATATTATTATTATTATTATTATTATTATTATTATGGGAACCGCGAGTGACACTCGTTGGTTTAGTGCAGAGGTGATTTATTGTCGTGCACGAACTTTTGTTTACAAATATTTTTATGACGCCTATTAATCAAAGTTAAAATAACGTGTTCCTTTCCGGAGTCGCGTCTGTAGTGTGTAGGAACGGAAAAGTTCGACTCGAGGAGGTATATTTTTATGCAATAATCACAATAATAATGAAATATAAATACAGTGCTTTGATCGTTATTTGTGGACACAAAATAATAATATATTACTTATCGTACGGTTATATTATTTATGTGCGATGGCTGCGAGTATTTTCTTTCGCGCGAGTGGGGTCCAATCAGGAAATTAATTTCCACTACATTTCATGCGCGTTTCGAGTGTGGCGGCGAAGAATGTTTTGGACTTACCACGCCGATGTTTTATTCGTGTATTTATTTGTATTTCCACTATCGTGTGTTTGAAAAGTTTTGTTTTCCACCTTTCTATAAAATAAAAGTGACTTCTAATTATTGCTATTTTTAAGAAGTCAGTTTTCTAAGTAATCAATAACGTCACAAAATAATAACAATAATAATAATAAATAAATAAAAATACAATGTCACTTAACATTTTTTTTTTTTTTTTTTTTACTGTGTCTACTGCATCTACACAAACATGATAACTAGCAATATTTTTATTTTACGAAATGTTTCACCGACAACGTGGTTGTATGTTTTTATGTTTTTATGTTACAAAGAAAAAAAAGTTGCTACTTGTTTTGTTTTTCCATTCCTATAGGAATGAAATAGAGCTTGAAAAAGAAATATTTTTTTTTTTCCATTTTGATTTCGGTTTCGTCAGAGCCGTGCTCAGGATTTTCCTAGAGAGTAGTAGGAGGTTTGACTTAATATTTTTTTTAATAGATTTATTTAATTGTGTTTAGACATGAACAGTTCAGTATTAAGAACGACCGCCTGACTCGCTGAACCATGTAACTGTTCCTTTTTCCAAAAAATAACTCTCAGAAAAGTTGAATTCGGAGTGTTTCTGGGACAGCGATTTGGTCGTCTAGATGACGCGTTTATGGCAAAAGCGTGTCGTGCCAGATACGTTGAAAGTTCGAATTCCGAAAATATAATTTAACTCTAAGTATTGATACTCTTTAACCGCAAGTCATCGAACTCCAACTAGTTTCGTGTTAAGTAGGGGTAGGGAAAATTTTTAAGAGTGGTATAAATTCGAAGTCAAACCAAAGTTTTTTCATGGTCTACTGTAGTATAATTTTTAGGAAGATTTTGAAATTAGGTAATTTAAAAGATAAAAGAAGAAATACAGAAAAACCGTTCACGTTGAAAATGCAGCGGTGGTCGTGGTAATATACGTTATGCAGGTACGATAATTTGCAACAACCTGGAATTACGTCATGTCCCTAAGCGCCACATTTACGTGTAAGTATCTACCTTAATCTTAGACACGAATAGTTATATTTATAGGACATAATATTTTGTTTTTGATAATTACCTATTTGTATTAGGTATCTTTTTCTACTTAATTCTAGGAGCTAAATTTACAATAATATTTATTTTTTATTTTTTCAAAAATCGTTAAACTGGTCCAAAAGTTTCGTTCAGACTATTTTTAGATCAGAATTTTTCTTTGAATGGTACTTTATTAAGGTTATACTTCCAGATTCTCAATAGTTTTTCGAAAATCAGTATAAAACCATCTTATATTTAAGAAAAATGATAAAATATGTCGTAAACTAGGTTTTCATAAAATCTATTTTAGTAGGTAATATAATATTTAACTTCAAAACTAATAATGATGGAAACTTAAAATTTCGACTCATTATGAATCGAAGACCTATTTATATCTTGTATTCAACAAGATTTATCGTTTCTTTAAAATTAATAGATTTCTTTTAAATTGTTTATATAATTGTATTATTTTATCCCATGAAGTCATTCTCATCACGATTCGTTTCACGAAATAGACTGTATACTACACAGATTTAAATTTTTACCATTATTTGGTCATTTATTTAATTCTGTCTTCTCGATATGGAATTTGTGAGTTATTTAAACTGAAATTTTTTTTGATCTTATATTATAAATGTAAAACGTGGTCAAGTTAATGAAAGTGGTAAAATGTCAGGTTTTCATAGTCATTTGCAATAAATAAAACTTACCTGAAATATACTTATAAAAGTGTTATTTTTTTATTTTGATCAAAATTTATGTTTTTTGAAAAACTTTCTCCTCCCTAGAAAAAAATCCTAGATCCGTCACTAACAAAATATAACCGTAAAAACATGATAATACGTGTTATGCAATGATTCAGTTTAAGTTCTGTCCGTCGCGGCAAAACATTTTAGTATATTTTAATATTATTGTCCAAAGTCAACCGATATTTTATGTTCGAATAATATTGTACTTACTTTCGAGTGGGGTTCAAAAAAGTATATGTGCCACACTCAGGTCAAATGCATTTATAATATAATGTACCGATTTACCAAAGGTTCAACGGGTTTATTGTTACGTTTGAACATTAATAGGATTACAGTGTCACGGCGTTACACAAATGTGCCCCAAAAGTTTGTGCTGAGATTAACGAAATGAAATATTATTTTAATATTTTATTAAGTACTTAAATTATTGTCAAACAACTCCGACGAAACAACTCCACGTAAGTTAATACGCGTATCACGTCATATCGAGTTACGGTAAAGTTAATAATACCTTAAGCCCACTGACCGTTATTTGTATAACTAATACTGCTTATGTATTTAATTAGCTTTTGATTAAATTATTTTAATTTTAGACTCACAGTGGAGCGAAAAAGCTGCTGGGCTTACAATAAGGTTCATTTTTTCAACATTTATTTTAGTGTTTAGTCCTAAAATGTAAGTATGGGTTTCTGATCATGCGCGGATGATCCAAGGGGGTGGCCAAAGGGCGATCGCCCCCTTCGTAAACTCAGATGAATACTAGGATGTTAAAAAAAAAAAAAAAAATGAGGAAAACCTGACATATTTCTCACTTTGGATATTCTTCACACCTCAGGTGAAATACCTCTTGGTGGATGTGCTGCATTTTAAAGAAATGATAAATTATTTCTTTAATACATCGATTCGATTCTGTTCATAAGCTTCTGTAAATATATTTATTACTAATTGCCAATATTATATTCAGTATGTTTAACAATTTAAAGCAAGATCAGCCACCCCCATAAATGTGTTCTGGATCCGCGCCTGTTTCTGATACACAATTTTCTTAGTATGGTCATTTATTTGAAGAGGTAATTTTTCAAAATTCTCAATACCTATGATGGGGATAAAGAATAACTCCCAATAAATCAAATAAAAATGGCAAACCAGATATTTATGAAATCGACTGTTGTAGTTTATTCATAACTTCATAACTATAATTGTACTAGAAAATTGAAATGTTCGCACATGGGAGAGATTCACGATTAATAAAATTGCTGACTAAAACTATACGACCAGTATTTCTATGCGATAATAGATTTTTAGGATAAAGTAAATAAATATCATTGTAAAACCTTAAACATAGAAAATATACTCTGTGCTTTAAGCTTACTCGCCTCACCCAAAATTTGAAACCACTTATCATTGATTCAGTCATCGTTTTAATTTTAGTTTTTATTACTTTATAAAAACAGTTGAGAATTTTAATTATCGACTTCTTTAAATTACTGAATAGAAGTGATTTCTGATCTATTGGGGAGCTGAACGTGACTTTTAGACGAGTTAAATCCAAAACAAGCAATGGCTGTACATATAAAAAAATCAAGGCATACTTCGTACCATGGGTATTCTTCGCTCCTCGGCTTGAACTTAGTGGATATGCTAAGTATTAAAGATAATAAACAATCAAAAATAAATAATAAAATGACGTGCAAACACATTTTGCACTGTGTCAGTCCATCGGAAAAATCTGAATTTCGAAAAATCTATAGCCGAATTATGATTCAACAAGTTGTTGATCGAAACTTTACAACAAGTATTTCTATACAAAAAAATGCTTACAGAACGCGAAAAAAACAAAATAAAAATCATTGTACAAATCATAAGCTTTTTCACTCCACCCAGAATCTAAAAAAAAAAAAAAAGCACTAGTTAATAAAATTTTTTTGAACATTTCACGTTATTCACTCGTGTATACCTTATCATTTCTAAGTTTGAACCAGAGGCCATACAAACTAATTTCTATGGGGCTGCATATTGAAAATTACCAAACTTCCCGGGGTCAAAAACCTTTTCAATGACTTTTTTCTCATATTAACCAATAACAAAATCATATTTTATTTTTATTAAATGATCTCAATGAATCTATCAAATTACAAACGCAAAATAAATAAAGTATTAAATACATAAGTTTTCACGTAAAAAATATAATAAGTAGTTTTAACAAATTAACTGGAGTTAAGGTATCGTAAGTAATTCTCATTAAATCGTTAAGATTATGATATTATTTAATCACTATCTGAATTAATTTTTATGAAGCTCAGATTCGAAAAAAACAGATTTGTATATATTTGTTTGAATTAAATAATATCACACACACTTTTGAAATATGAAGAATACTACCTAATAAGTATTTTTCACCAAATAATTTGTGTTTAATTTCAGAGTGTCTTTAAGATAGGATTTTTTTTGAATCCACTATTGAAAAATCAAACATTAATCTATAGCTCCCAATTTTTAAGGTAAAGTTAAGCAATATAAAATCTGTTCATATGAGCTGCGGAGCGAAGCGACGCTCAATGTTTTTCAATATCAAAAACTTTGGTCTAATTTTTATCAAAAAAACATACAGTGGTACATACCGGATGAAAAAATAATTACTTGGCATATTAATTTGGAAAATTGTAGGTTGGCCCGTTGCCACCATTTTTCATTCGAGATTCTTATCATTTTCAGACAAGTCTACCCGACCCTTTTAATGTAGCCATTAATATAATATTTAGTGCCTCATTTATTCTTGATTGTTTACAAAATTGTAATTTAAGGCGTTCAACTATTAATTAAAAATTCACCTCAATCAAATGTACGTTGGAAAAAAAATACTCGAGTACTGAATTTGAAAAATATGGTTTGTATCAAATCTAATGATAACGTGTAATATGATGATAAGGTTGTCAATAATAGCTGTTTATTTCAGCGCAGAACTGTAGCCATTCAGTTTGTTTCCAGGTTAAAGGTCAACGAAAAATTTAACACAGGAAGATGGGTGATACCCATGATATTACACACCTATACGTGGATTATCGATATAATAATGTACATGGGCGGCAAACTGCTAATAATAGTGCAATTTTACATAGAAATATAATAATATAATATTTAAGCCAGCTGGAACGCCGGATATGATAATGCGTATGTTGTACGGCACGCCGCTGATGTTGTATTGTTGATACGAGTCGGTTATTCAATAAACCTGCCACGGCTTAAACCGGGTTACCGTATACCTCTACGCCGTATATCTATAATCTATAACGTATGGAAACATAATATTAGACACTATTCTAAGCTATTATGTAATCATTCTCGGGTATACGATATTATTATAACCGTAACACGTTCAATATTATGTTATTATTATTATTATTATATTGTGTGCGGGTAGTGTGAGTGTGTGTACAACAATAATAATTTATTGTTTATACGAGACAACACGCGTATTGAGCGAAATAATTATTGTTTGCACGCGTGTACTCGTTTTGCCTATAGAACGCGCCGTTACAAGCGTTTATCACTCGTCTACTACAACAAGCTTATAATAATAATAATAAATATTATTATACATCTGATAATAATATTACAACGGCGGCGGTGGCGTTATGGAAACAATATGACTTTCACGATGTGTGGAATGTTCGCAGATCCTTGAGGATAAATTATTGCCCTTTACTTTCGAAATGCTCTATGTAAAACTTACGATAATAATATTATGAGATATACTCTCGTGTGGTATAAAACTACCGAGCACGTCATTCGCGTTGTAAGTCGTGCGCACTTGTTGTTATTCGCGTAAAATTACAATGCGACTGCGATAAAAATAACAGAGATTTATGCGCTCCGCAGCGGTGCATGGGGATGACGTCATTGCCGGAATGACTTTCATAACAACGCTTTTAACCCCCGCCCCCTTAGTTTTTCCATAAGTGCGTCGGACGTAGGCTATCCGTTTATTCGATTATTGTCATCGTCACAGAATGGAATTATTTGAATTCAATCCTACACCACATAATGTAGACAGATCAAAAGTGGTTTTTATGGAGCCCCCATTGATCTACTTATAGAGTGACATGAAATGATACATGTGAATTAATATGTTTAACTTAATTTTAACTTTTTTACTTAACTCCCCATTTTGGATTTTTTTATAATATAATAATTTTTAATCTAATAATATTAAATAACTTGTAAGGACATTTACGTCGTTCATTTAATTTTTACAGTGTTAAACATAATCGATTAGTGCAATGTGGCAATTTTGAGTAAATATTGTAAGCTTCAATTTGAAAATATATTTTTAATAATTATTAATTGAAATATATTGTCAAAAACGTATTTGTTAATTTAAGATTGTTATTATTAATTACTACTGTTAATGTAAACCACGGTTTTTGTAAATCAAAAGACGGGTAAATAGCCGTAATCATTTGGTAGTTTATGGAATATGGAGGGAAGGGCTGGGAAATTGTATCCATTGTCCGCCAACCGGCTTGTCCTGCGCAGATCGGTTGTTTCACGAATTCTCCGATTGCGAGTCACGATAAAATCGGTGATGACGAAGGGATTTTACTGTTAACAATATTATTATCGTTGAGCGAGGACTGTGACTGAAGTCGGTCGGACATTTCTACGGTTACGTTTTCACAGTGAAGAAGATGCAAAAGAGATGTCCATTAAATCTTATAATATTGTATAATATCTACATACAAAACGTACAATGAACGCGCACGAGATACTGCCACCACACCACCACTACGACCAATTTGAAACGATTCTCAGCCGAGTGTCAGTTTATACGAGATAATTTTACATACGAATTATTATAAATTGTATTATAATAAAATATATATATATATTGTTTATTCACTAGGTATTAAATTAGTCGTATATCCCACTATTAACTATGAATAGTGAAAAAACTTTTAACAAACATTTTTAAAAAGTGTAAAAAAATTTTCGTAGAGAAATACTTGTGCAAAAAATTCGATTAGTAATTTTTTTAATCAAAATTAGATTTTAGGTGGTTCTTTAAATAGGTTATATTTTTTCATGTTTTAAAAATTTTCTTGCACAATATTGTTCTTCTTATTATTATTTTTTTAATCTATATTTAAATTTTTATAACGGTTGGATTAAAAAAATATATATTTACCGATTATTGATAAATTTTTGGAAAATAATACCTAAAATTTGTAAAAAACTATTGAAATTTTCGAAAAATTACCTCTTAAAAGTACCATTTAGAGTTGAATCGTGATTCAAAAAGTTGCTGGTTGAAACTTTTGGACAATTATTTGTACACGAAAAAGTGTACAAATGAAAAAATAAAAAATAAACATCATTGTAAGAACACTACATTCTTCGCTCCATTCAAAAACTAAAATACTGATGATTATAAAAACTAGTATATTATATACTATGCTCACTCAGAATCTAAAATATATTTTACTCATCATATTCAACCGTAATGTTGAAATTGTATGTCAATTTGACGTCATAACATGGAGTGAAAAACATCGAATAGGGTAAAGTGGCGTCAAAGAGCTGATGGTATATAGATAGCGAGTATAATACGCCTAGTGAACGACCACGGTAATTTTCTCCCTATTAAGCAATTTCGTCTTTGAACGTATTTCTATATAACACAAAAAGCACTTGACTCCGCCGATTCCTTTTGGTGTTCGGCTCATCGAATCGATAAATTATTATATCGCTTATTCTATGCTATACTTAACCAATGGGACAACCCATATAGTTTTGTATGTCTTTCTCATAGTTATGTAAATTTGAGGAATTTAAAATAATTTTTAAGGTAATTCAATGAGTTTTCATATTAGTCAGACAATCTTTAAAATTAGTTACATAATACTAGTTTTAAAGTAATTTAATATACGTAATCATTCTATTAATCTATTAAAGTCAGTCACGAACTAAAGTTGAATTGTTTGGATAAAGAAATCTTAGAGTTTTCAAATGATTTCAAATTATGTCACACTTCTGATTTTCATTTTTTAGCCAATATAGAATTAAAACTTTGTATAAAAACAATTCTGTGTTCTGCGGTATCTTTGACTATTTTAAACTCCATAATTTTTCTACTTAATTCATTATTATTCATCTTCTTTTTCCTTGCATTTGCATGGATGAAAAAAAAAAACCTAAGACAACTCAAGTGTTTCAAATAGTGTTTTGGATTTATAACCAAGTCAGATGGTTGCATATTTGGTATACTACGTTTTTCTAGTTAAATGCCTTTTAGAGATTTGCCGTCTTTCTGTTCTTTTCATCTCATTTTAGCAAGGACAAAACAGTCGGTTCATTTCCTTAGCAACTTTGTGATCGAAAAATGCTAAATTTATATGTCACTCTTGTACCAAAAATACCCAAATATTTATCATTTTTTAAATAATTTAATAATTTTTTAAGACTAGCATGTCAGTCAACAAGAAAGTAAATCACTCGGCAAGTGAAACCGAAGGAAACTGTGAATATTAAAATAAATATTAATAATTCGTAATTTAGTAACCTTTATATCAAATTTAAAATATTATAATATTAAATGTATTGTAATTGAAAATTTTGAAATAATTAATTATTTAACTACGTAGTACAATTTAAAAATGTCAGCTACGACCCGTTTCGCCCAAACCTTTCCCGTTTCGTCCACAAACTCGATTTGCCCAACGTTTTTTTGTTATTTTGAAATTAAGTTGGCAATGACATTATAAAGTGAATTATATTAGAGTATATTAAACATAACATAGCAGTATTATGGACGCATCAATGGAATTGTAAATCCATTTACTCCGTGTGTACTGCATCTCCTCACGATCGAAAAAACGAACGCTGTCATAGGAAAAAATCCATAAAAAAAAAATCCAAATCGGGAGGAAAAAATTCAAATTATATGTATTATATAGAATTAAATTGAATGTCGCTTTGCTCCACAGGTCCATTCGCTTCGCTCACTTCGCAAAACCCCTTTAGCTTGCTTTTTGCAAGGTCGATTCAAATTGATAAAAACCCTCGGCTTGTCGTGCAAAGTTGGGACATTTCGGCTTGATAATAGACTTGCTGTACAACGTATGCAAAATAATACGTTTCTACTTTTCTATTATAACATAGTACTTAATGAAGTCATTGCCAAATTAATTTTTAAACGACAAAAATACGTTGAGCGAAACGGGCTTGTAGACAAAACGGGAAAGGTCGAATTTAGACGAAACGCGTCTCGTCCGTAAATTTCGTGTGCTGGTGTTCTTTTGTTGAATTATTATATTTTAAAGTGCACATAGAAGGAAAATTTACATAAACTTTATTTAATTAAGCGCATTATACCTTATTGCCTAAATAATTTCAAAATAAGTGAAAAACGTAAGAAATTCAAATGAATAATGACGAACGCGATTCGCTGGAAATAATTTTATTTCATACGCAATAATAATTACTGATAAATCATAATTTATTATCAAATGAAAATTAAATCTTAAATATCTTAATAATACAGTGGTCACCACTTAATGTAATTACTTTATTGTTACTCCAATACAAGACTAAGTATTGCATAAATCGATTAATAACACTATTTTACACTATAACACTAATATGCACATTGACTTAACGATTCACCTGATTAACCAACAATCGATTTCAATAGTTATAAAATTCAATCGGTGTTTTTACCAATGGCTGACAAAATTTCAGACATCAAGACAAACACCGGGGTCAAATAAGCTCTAAAGTCGGTCTGTTTATAGTTAAAAATCCGAATAGTATTTAGTCTGTCGTGTTTGTAAGAAGTTACATTTCTAAAACACATATATTTTTTATTTCAAAATATACGATAATACCTAAACTCTTCGCGTACTCTAATAAAAACCATCCGTTTTCTTATATACATATTATTACATTGTTATTCTTTTTTTTTTTCATTATTATTATTCTTTTTCGTCGCGTTTTTATCAATTGCTTTTTCCCCCATTACCACATAATAATGCTTTTAAATATACCATCAAAGTCAAAAAAAAAGTTTTTTTTTTTTAAAAAAAAACCTTAAACTGTATTGCACTCAACAGTAAACCACGGCTATTAGAGCACGCGATACACATATAATTATAAACAAAAGAATAATAAAAAGGCTTTAGAGGGACATAAAATTTTAAATCAACAAACCCGACCGTCATTAAGTATTAAGTATTTCGAGATTTACTGCGACGCATTTGGATGCAGATATTCATATCGTAAAAATTACGACGAAATGAGGTTCGCTTTATTTATTATTTTTGTTTTTTAATGTATCAGTTTTCCGAACCCCTAACCTTAGGACAGTGTACGTCATATTATAAGCTATAAGTCTTGAATTATTCATCTCACGTTTTTCGAGTTACTAAAACAATATTAAACGACAAAATAATATGTCGGAACATTACTGGCAAAAATAGTATACGTTTTGTACACCCGAGGACAGATGATAACAGCGCCATAAGGATGAAAAGCATAGAATGTGATCTACAATCGGGTCAGGGGGACTCGAAATACCGCCGAAATCCGACAACAATAATAATATAATGTAACAGTCTTCCAATTATTTTGCGACGTACGACAAAATCATCGCGTGTTTAACGACATGCAGTGTGTGTTCCGTTTTTTTGCCCTGGATTCGGGTCACAGGGTCACTACGTTTCATTTTTAACACCCATAGGTAGAATTTGAAATAATTCAGTGGTTCGGTGTAAAAGGGCGAACGTGGTGAATGTCCATTTTTGGGATTTAAATTATTAAAATTACCTATTTTAGATTCTTCAGAATGGAACGAAAAAGCTTTAGTGCTCTTACAATGATGTTTGTTTTACGCGGAAACAATTTTTCATATAGAGATACATGTCACACCTTTGTAGTGCCTACTTATTGTAAAAATGTCGTTATTTAAAATTCTGAATACATTTTCCTAAAACAAGAAAAACTGCCGAAAAAATAAGTAGAAACTGCAAAAAAAGAGAGATTTTAACGAGATATTCTTGATAAATCTAAAGAAAAATATTATCATTTAATATAAATATAATTAATATTATCTTATATTATATTATCTAAACATAAATAATGTTGAGTTGTCTAAATAGTTATCAAAGATAAAAATTTTATTTATCTAATCATATTTATCTAGATAAATTTGTTCATAAATTTACATTTATGTCACGTACCTACCTAAAAATTATTTCTAATTCGAACATTCAAACAGAAAACCAGGGAAATGAAAGTTTTTAATTGACTAATATGTATTGTAATTATAATATAATAATAATGCATAAATTAATGAATATTATATAAATATATAATTTGTATAGTTATAATATTTAGAGCTCTGATCAATTATTAAATATATCTTCTTATATTAAATTATATATATATATATATATCCTCTAACCCTGTGATTAGTTTTACTTTTAAATAAATTGCCTTTATTAATAACACATTTTCTATTTAAAAAGTACATATTTGTGTATTTCAAGTATCCTATATTTTTAAATATATATATATCAGTATTGTATATGTAGGTACTTATCGATTTTTATACTTCCTACAACTCAAAATTATCTACATTAAATATTGGGATTAAAGTAAAATAACAAAATATCAACTAATTTATAATAAAGCTTTATTTAAATTAAATTGTATATCTCATTACAAAACTTGTTTTTGCATTGAATCTATATTAATTTAGTAGGCATTTATTTATTAATTTAATTATAATTTCCTGTAATGAAATACTGGGCCTCACTTTGAAGACTCGTGCGAGGGCCCGGAGCTAATCTGTACTTGTGTATTGTGCAAATGATTTCGCAAAAATACTAATTTATTATAGATTCTGAACGAAGTGAAGTAGCTAGTGTTTTTACAATGATGTTTATTTTTTTTTTTTTTTGCGTACAACTTTTTGAATAGAAATACTTTTCCAAAAGTTTCGATTAATAACTTTTTGAAACCGGTTTTCCTCTAGATTGCACTTTAAAGAGGTCATTTTTTGAATTTCTCAATTCTTCAATTTTTTTTTTTTTTAGAAAAAACTACCCAAAATTTGACAAAAAAGACTCGGTAACCATAATTTGTTGATCCGAATTTTATTAAAATTTAAACATAGATAGAAAATCATATAAAGAAAGATTTTGACGCGAGAAAATTTTGAAAATGTGAAAAAAAATTTTGGACATTTTTCTAACATTTTTTTTTCTCATTTATTTTTTATATTATTAACTTTCCTCGTTCAGAATCGTTTTATTAAAGAAATGATTTATCGTTTCTTTAAAATTAAATACACCCGTCAAGAGAATCCCACCCATCGTGCGAAGAAGACCCATCTTGCGAAGTATGTCCGGCTTTTTTACTTTTTTTTTTTATGTGGAGATAAACATATATATATCTTTTATCTTTGTCTAAATACATTTTTATAAATTACCTTTCATCTATTTCTACAATATGATTTTTCAATTATCTATATTCAATAAAATTTTGAATTCTTGATTTAAATTATCTGAAAATCTATCATAACCTTACTAATTTATATTTCTGATGATCATAAACGTACGATACGAACCGTAATTAATTTTTTGGGACGTTTAAAATTAGAATTAAACAAGAACGTAACATTCTTAACACAAAATCTGAGCAGTGTTTCGTGATGTTCAATTTTGAAATTTTTAATTCGCGTTTTTTTTTGGTATAAAATAAATAAATTATAGCTTTTGACTTGCCACGATTCGATAAAATAAAGTAGAGCAATGGAATCAGAGGCAATTAAATTTGAATTCAATCAAAACTTTTGTAATAATCATACTTTTCACACACAATACTTAAATAAATTGAATAATTTTTATCTCTGTGAAGTTTAAATAATTTATGTAGGGTGTTTTAAAAAGATTAACTTTGAGTTATGAAATTAATTACGATCTTTGTTTAATTATTCGTAATTTATAGCCGTTGATACGAAACGAGTGATATATAAATAGTGATAAATAAAAATAATCTTAAACAAATTTTTGATTTGTTGCATAATAATTGTCATGTCCAAAACGTTGATTTTTATAAAGATTAAAATATAATATATGTCTGTGTTTAAAACAAATGTTTTTTTTCTTTTTTTTCAAATCGAGATTAGAATGGTAAAGTTTAAATCGTTGTTTTAATTGTTTGTTTTAATCAGTTTGTTTATTTATTTATTTATTTTTTGTCATCCCTGATTGTTATCCAAAAATATGGTTTACTCGTGGCTATATGTACGTGTGTTATAAACAGTGTTGGGATTTATCTAGATAAATTATCTAGATAAAAATTTAGTTATCTTTTATGTTATCTAGATAAATAATTGTGAGTCTTCCAAAAAATTATCTTAGATGAAAATTGCATTTATCTTAACAAATTTATCTCGATAAAATTTTCCGTAAAATAGTATATTTTTTGGATTAGTAGTGTTATTAGTTAGTACCTACTTGGTACCTACTCGAAATGTTTCTGTATAAATTATAATTCAAACAAACTCAGTTATAAATGTATAAAATAATTCATAATTATGTTAAAAGGTTTAGTATTATTTTATTTTTAGTTTTCTCAATGTATTCCTATAAACTTTGTAATTGTGTTTATTGTATTATTTTCATATTATTTTATTTGCTTAAATAAATTTATACTTCAGTAACTAAATAAAATATAAAATAGTATATATGTTTAAGTATAACTAAATAAAATACTTAAATTTATAAATATTTTATGCATTGCCTTGTTTATATATATATACATATATAAATATGTATATAAATAATCCCAATTTCTTGAATTATGTACAAATAATATAACTGTGTACCTATGTACCAAAATGTAATACAAATTGTACAACCTATGCGGTTTTTTTGTTTTTTATAGTAATAGTATTATAATAATTATATATATATATATATATATAATAGTTTGTAATTATGTTTAAATTTTAGATTCTGAACAAAGTGAAGAAGCTATTGTTTTTACAATGATGTTTATTTTTTATTTTTTTTTTCTCTTTCTGTGAACACTTTTTCGTATAGAAAGTTTCGATCAGTATCTCTATAGAACCGGAATCACACCCAGATGGTACGTTAGAGAGGTCATTTTTTCAATTTCTCAATACTTTTTCCAAGCGCGGTGAAAAACTGTCGAAAAATTAACGAAAAACGGCAAAATATGCAGTTACCGGAATATTCGTAAAATTAAAAATTTATTTTTACCATAACTTCTACAATATTAGAGCTACAAACTTGAAACATTCACCAACTACTAAAAACGGTGAAAAAAACATTTTATAAAAATATCAAAATGATTTCATCAATTTTGAGTTAAGTACGGCATTTTGAAAATTTCGGAAATATCTCATTTTTTGTTAGTTTTTATGCAATAAAATTTTTGATTTTAGATTCTGAACGAAGTGAAGAAGCTTATGATTTTACAATGATGTTTATTTTTTTTTCTCTTTCTGTGAACACTTTTTCGTATAGAAATACTGGACCAAAAGTTTCGATCAATAACTTTTTGAAACTCGATTCGCCTCTAGATTGTACTTTAGAGAGGTCATTTTTT
>JAIPRM010007707.1:0-16840 GCA_025469315.1 Stegophylla sp. TES_Ste_2020 | reverse complement strand
TATGTCAAAAAGTAATTTTCAATTTTACGGAAATTGCGGTAATTGCATATTTTGCCGTTTTTTGAAAATTTTTTTTCAGTTTTTTCGCATTATTAAAGAAAATATTGAGAAATTTGAAAAATGACCTGTCAAAAGTATCATCTGGGTTCGATTTTGGATCTATAAAGTTACTGATCGAAACTTTTGGACTAGTAGTTCTATACGAAAAAGTATTCACAGAGGAAGAAAAAAAAAAAAAAATTAAACATCATTGTAAAAACATAAGCTTCTTTATTACGTTCAGAATCTAAAAACTAGATGAATAGCGTTTTAGTTTTATATTATTGATAGATGAATTGCGTCCCGATATTATTTTTTCACGAATTGCGTTTATCCCTTGGAATGGAGTGATTACATATCGGATATAACCATCGATTTGTTGTGAAAAACCACGTCAGAAAGATAACCGAGAATTTCGATTTTGAATTTAACTTATAATACATTTTATTATAGAATTTATACATAAAACAAAATTTTTAAGAGCACATTGTGACATTTTCGTAACATATTTTTAGGAACTTATTTCTTAGCTTTTTAGGGCATTTAAATCCGAACCCTAATTGTAATAAAATCTTAAACACTATTAGGGTGTGTAAAAACGTCAACGTCACGGTGTAGTAATGGCCGTCGATCGCGCAGTCCGGAGACGGGTACGGAAAAATAAAAATTATAATAAGTCAATGAAACGAAAATAAGTAACAATAAGTAACTAAAGCTTGTTTCTGGAAGACATTTCCATTATTCACAAAACTCGCTTGTCTTCTTCGTTTTTTTTTTTTTTTTTTTTTTTATGCTCTTCTCGAAAAGTCTCGGTAAATACATTCGACGCCTTGTTATTTTAATTACGTTGATGAAATTAAAGCTCCTTTCTGTTTTTTCTTCTCGTTCTGTCTTTCGTTTTCCTCCTTCTCATTTCGTCGTATTTGGTAATTTAAATTATATACAATGAACGTTCATCAGTTCCCACTTAATAATGAAAGGCAAACAATGGTCCCAATGAAAATAATCCCTTTACAAAATATCGAACTGAAATCGTGAACGCTTTTGTATAATATATAGTATATTCTTTTTGACCGATCAATGTTCGAACTTGCACTTTATGTCAAGTGAAATTCACGGTACAACGTAAATTTCATAACTATGGTTTGGATTTATATGCTTAAAAAAAATAATAAAATAAATCCCACTTAGTTATTTTTTAGAATTGCCAAAAACACAAAATGCTACACCATCGCAATTCGTAACCCTAGTTATATAATAAATTAAGAGCAAGGGATATCGACTCCACGAGGTAATAATAATATGTAGACGAGTAGGGGAACTTAAGAAGAGGATTTTTGTTTTCAAAGTAAATACAAATATATTTTGTTGTTAGGCCTTAAGACGATGAAGGAAATTATTTATTATTATTATTATTTTTTCATAAATATAAATAATATGTCTATTGTAAAAGAATTCGTTGAATTAAACGACAGTGATTTATTATCAAAAAGTGAAGTCGTATTAAATTTGAATGCGTAATATAATTCACGTAATTCTTATTAAAATAACAAAATACGTTGATAATATTTCAACCTTAGTCCTTAATTTTATGTATAAGTGGTAGGTACCTTCTTATTGTGAAATATTTTTAATAGTAAGTAATTTTTATGTTATTTAATAATAAACAATTATTATCTTAAATTATTTTTTATTGCAATCTGTAATTTTTGGTTTATTTGACGATTAACTGACAATGAATTAATATTCGACGCGTTTCGCTACTAAGAGTTTTGATATAACCGATCACGAAATAAATAATAATTGTAACGTGAAAAATAAAATATTCCTGTCGCGGAATACTTACATTTTAATTGTCATTATTGTTATAAATGAAATTTTATTAAAACTGATTTTAATGAAATACTATCTCCACTGCGTTTGGATTTCGGACCTGAGAAATATATTCATTTTTTTAATAAACGACATGTATTATGCACGAAGCACACACACACGCACACACGCACATAATAATAATATATTACTCCACCGGTGTATAACTTGTGTAGCCGTTTGTTCATCTTTTATGTATACAAATTTAAGAAAACTAAGAACCTTTATTTTCTTTCTTTCTTTTTTGTTCATCCATTGTATAAAAGTTTATTATTTACTTTCAGGATTTGTTTGAGCGGAATACATACTACAGATTTTAGCAATCAACTATCGAACAACATAATACTGCCATAAAAATATTCGTTTTTACGTTTAGCAGAACACAATACGATTTTGTAGAGAGGGACTTTATAAAGTGAAAAAATATAAGCAATATACTTAACCATGATTTTAATAAAAATCAATCACAATTAACGACAAAACGTTCTGTTCACCCGGTATATTGAATTTTTTAATTTTGGCTAATTAAGTACAAGGAAAGTTCAAATTAGTATAACTCACAAATTAGGTACTAATTAATAATTATCAATAAAACAAGTTTCCCGTTCACAATCTGAGTGGATCAGTTACAAAGATGTTATTAAATTTTTTTTTTGAAAACTATTTTTCTCGTCAATGTGCTTTATGTTAACTATGTTTTCATTTAATCAATCATTCTATGAGGTATCATTAGCGGAATGAAAGGATGTGCAAATGCATCCTATGAATTTTTTTTAAATAGGTACTTAACATATAATATAATACATTATTATTATATATTAAATATAATATATTCTTTGAGTTGCCCATCTATATTCTATTAAATACCTAGGCTGTATTTTATATAGACTGAAACTTTTTTTATTCGATTAATACATTTTTATCTTATTTTAAATGTATACCTGTATACATTATTTATTTTATACATGTATATTAAGATTTTTACGGTGATAAAAAAAAAAAAAATTATAATCACAATATCGTATTGAAAGAGAAAGGATGGCCGGTAGTGTCAGGCACATCATGTCTATATTGAATTGTACATTCGAGTAATGGGGGTGCACCTGGTTTATAAATATACGTTTATAACATACGCACGCTGTACCCTGTACGAGTGAATAGTCGAAACTAAAGCGATTTCAATACAACAGTTTATCGATGAGTAATAAATTTAAATAAAATTTACCTAAGTATAACGAGTTAAATTATAGATGAACTCGTTATTTTGAAACACGATTAAAGATTATAATATATACCTTTAATCATGTTTGAAACTTTGAAAATAGTTATCGTTAAATCGTCCATGTACCTATTCAGATGTTTTATATAATATGTATTGTTCCTTTTGGACGACAGTAAAATGTAGTACATTATCGTGTTAACGAGTATTTAGTTAATTTTATAATATTTTGTGCGCCCTACGAGTGGTTCCATCTACAGACTGCAATAAATATTGTGCACCACAATTGAGTGATGCCTTCTATAATAATACGTTGTGCGCAAACTAGTTGTAGCTCATTTACGGGCGTCGTACTCTGAGGGGTACTATACCGAAACCCGAAATTGTTTCACAGTTGTTGTGTTGTTTGCTTCGACGGTACTCTGGTTCCACTGTCAAAACAAAACATTCGGGTTGACACATTCGAAGGGTCGATCGATAATAATATATTATATAAGAAGGCGAGGTTGAATTAGGTGACTTGACGTGTGTGTGTGTGTGTGGGGGGGGGGAACGTGTTCGGATTTCGCGCGTAGAACTATAATAATATACGAGTTGGATAAAATAAATTCCGCGTGTGTTACCTACCGCAGTACGGCTGATGTGTATTATAATCAAAATCGAACTTTCCGGGACGTCAGGTAAAGGTGGACAGAGTTTTGAACGCGCGTGAAAATTACATTTGTGCCTTTATGCACGAGGCACGAATAAATCACGGTGACTGTTGACAGCGAAATAATATTGGAGTGCGCGAAGATTTAAATGATTATAATGTTATATTTATGGAAACGTATTCGAACACGATCGAAAATCGGAACGGAGAAAATAAACGAAGCAAATAATATTTTATTTAACTCGGCGAGGAAAAGAGATAATTTTCAAAATCGTCATTCATTGACCGGGAATATAAGCAACTGAGCTACAACAACACGGCGAGATTTGTTTAGGCGTATGATTCAATTATACACACTGAGAAAGTTCCTACTGTTAATATTATATATCTTATTATTATTATTATTAAGATTGGCAACAGTGGTGCTCATTGGCGGGTACCCTGACCGATTGCCGTTATTCTTTAGTTCGAGTTTTGCGTCAACCGCGGACGCGCAGCGGTCGAATGAGAGACCGCGTTGTAAATAGTAATATTGTGTCGTATTTAATAAAATAGAACTTTTCTTCATATTTTATTACATGTGTTTTGTGAAAATAACTAGATATAAGTTTTAACACTACTGATCTAATAAAAGTTGTCTGTGCTTGTGCACATAGGACGGTCTAAACAATGACGAGCGCGAAGAACGTTCAATTTTCATCTTCTATATATTTTAACTTTAAGGAATATAGACTCTAAAACTTCTGTGTGGCAGGGGCACCATTTCAGTTCTTTTCAAAGAGATGCTAAATTTTAGTAAAGCCATTTTTAAATATTCAATACTACCATCATAAGTAGTTATTAAATCTAAGAATTTTGATTTTAAAATAAAATTAAAAATTTTGATTAAGTCGAAATGAACTTTTCATTTTATAATCATTGTTGAAAAAATCGGGACTAGGGGATACGGTTGGAAGATGTATTAAATTTTAAATAAATGACAACTTATATTATTTAGTAAAACTATTCTGATCGAAGATTTAATTTGATATTCAGAATAATTTAATTAAAATATTGTATAGTAAATTACTAGAAAAAAAAAAAATGTTAAAAAATGTATAAGAAAAATATACTTGCCCAAAAACTCGTTTATAGGAAAAAACAACTTTTGAAAACAGGAAAAGAGATGTTAGAAAACTTTGGAAACATTTTTCAATAAAACTGTTCTATATTTCAAGTTTCATCAAGATTAACTTTATACATTTTTATTTTATGATCGTTTTAGTCAAATTTTGGATAGTTTTTCCAACATTTTAGAAAAAATATTGAAAAATTTGATAAATGACCTCTTTAAAATACTATCTTTTAGCGATTTCTGATATTTGAAGGTTCGGATCAAAATTTTAGACTGTTATTCCTAACCGAAAAAGTTTTTCAATAAAATTAAAAAAAAAGAAAAAATAATGATAATCATTGCAAAATTACGAGCTATTCTATCGCTCTACTCAGAATCTGCAAGCCACAAAGCGTGATAATGGTTCCCATAATTTTTTCCATATATGGTACGCCATGTATTAAATTTACTTTTATTACCTACTTTTGTATATCAAAGAATAATAATCAAATTTATTATTTATTTCTCGATTTATTTTGAATATGGCAAGATTATGATTTATTTAAACAGAAAAATAATAAAATAATAAATTCAATTCTTTGTAACAATATTATAATAATTAAAATATAATATTATAACTTATTGTACAAACATAGTTTTGGTACGCGTTGTGCAATGAATTGAATACATAACATTTTAGGTTTTTTGAAATCAAAAAGGTCGTCAACTAATTTTAGCGTTTTTCCATTCAACAATGACCCTAAATATAAACGAGTATTTTTTTTTTTTCAAAAAATAGAAGATAAAAAATCATGCAGAAAGAGGCTAATTACTGACCCTAATTTTCACTTAATTACCAATCGAAAATGTAATGTAAACTGCATGTGATGTTTATTTGATAAGAACATTTCGTTATACCTATTCGTATGTTTTTTCATCACATATAAAGTTCAGTTTGTAATATAAGTAATATATTTAATGCCAGAAGAGAGTGGGAAGGTAAAACAACATAATATTGTATAAAAAAAGAAGGCAGGTAAAAACATAAAAAATACATGCCTAAAGTCTCGTTTTTCAAACATTTTCTTTTATATATACACCTTGGTAACACGATTTTAACGATGTCCCTTTGACTAACAATAACAATAGCTATTTTTAAAAAACCCACATATTTTTATACCCGTAAGCGGTCAATTAAAATCGGAAAAAAAACGTTTTAACGTGTAAAATTTCAAGATCTTACCTTAACGAGTGCAATTTACAACTCACAACGAATAAATTACTGACAAATTTTCAATTCAAATACATACACGTGTTGTTTTTTGGATTTCCAGAGTTTTTGCCGTCATTAATGTTAAATAATATAATTTATAAACGTGCTAGCGAGAGTGGTTATCGCACAACGACCAAGACGAGCACAATAATAATAATAATTAATATTATCGAGTTTTTCAAAAATAATACTGTACTGACTTTAATCTTTTAGTCAATATGTCTGCATATTTAAGGAATATTATTATCTTCATATAATTAATACAATTTATTCATCATTAATTTTTAAAGATGAATAATGACGACCAACTAATATGTACTTACCAAAAATCATTTTTCAGTGTTTATACTTACTTAAAAAGGTTAGAATAAGTTCAAAAACTTACCTAAGAAAATTGCCAGAAGAATTATTTTGGCCTTGTATGATTTTTGGACAGAGTACATATTTCACAATTAATTTTGTTCCGATGTTTGACACAATATCATACAATTTACCATAGGTGTAGTATCAAATTGTACTACCTATGTTTTATTCATTTTTTTGCCGCCACAGTCTATCAAAACATTCAGAACTAACTTCTCAGTAAAAACCTGCAGGAAGCCAGGAACATTAAATTGAAAATTGGAAATAACACAACTTATTTACTGTCAAAATATATTTTATACTTGCGACTGCATTAAATTTGTTCCATATACCTTCTGTTCCATTACATTATTATGGTTTTCAGATTTTGAACGTGAAATGAAAAATGCTTAATAGCATAATATTAAATAAATACTTATGTATAAAAAATAATCTAGATAATTTGATATAGATAACGGTAGTTTTTATCTAAGATGTGAAAAAAAGATAACCGGTAGATTTTAATCTAGATAAAAATAATAGATGATGAAACATTCATCTAGATAAGTCCCACAACACTGGCAATGAGTGACCCAATTGAATAAAATAATAATTAAGTTAATACGTGTTATTCATAGCTCATCGAGTCGGATAATGAAATAGCTCAGTCAATATTATAATATTATATTATTGTGGGTGACGCAAATGCGAAACGGTCATGGATTCACAACAATATTATTGTATTTGGATATTATCATGTTATATCGGACGAACGTCTGTCGAATAAATTGGCCGCAGCAATTTTCAGCAGCAGATTTCAGTCGTTCCGTGTGGTCGTGCTTCAAGTCAATACCTCAAGTGCATCATGTTAAATCGGATCTTACGGCATGTAAAACAGTAAACGGCAGTATACATTATGTACCATCGTGTTACGCGATTCGCTTGGGTTATTTTGGGAATTGGTCGAACGGCGGCGGAAAACAATCTACACAATCGTGTCTGATGTTAATACATATTATTATACATAGTAATTAGTGTGAATTTCGCATTGCATCTCTGCCAAACGATATTATATTAGTGATTTTAATCAAAACTCACCGGTAGCGTTTTGTAAATAATTCCCGTCAATATCGATCAAATGACTTCTCGATAACTCGCGAATTCGAAACGCTATAACTTTAAATGAAATTCCAATTCTGTCGAACAGTGCTGTACCTACATTTTTCACCTTTTAAATACATTATTTCGTTAAAAACGCACAGGATAACCTTTAGGGACGTTAACTGTCATGTGCGTTATTAAAGTCGTATGATTTATGAACACATAACAAATTAACTTGATTATAAATCGATTTGTGAAAAATAATGGTTTTATTTTTTACATCATTATTATCACGTCTAATTTTTTTCCATCATAAAACACACGACCTTAAACTTTAAAATAATTACTCTTTACAGGCATTTTATTTCTCAAATAAAATTTCCATAAAGCATTATTTTTACCTAAACATATTTAACCGTGAACACAAAGGATGTACTTTATCTAAGATGTGTTTGTAACTCGTATCTAAAAATCTAGATAACTATTGTTTTCGTGTACCTTGAATATTATAATTTATGAGTGAAGTGAAGAAGCTAGAGTTTTTATAAAGATGTTAATTTTTCCTTCAGTTATTTATTTTTTTCTGTAAACAGATTTTCATAACGGAAATACTTGTCCAAAAATGTCGACCACAAACTTTTTGAATCAGAATAGAGGTCTAAATGGTACTTTTTAGAGGTAACTTTTTGAAATTCTCAATAGTTTTTCCAAATTTAGGGAAAAAATACTTTAAATTTGATAAAAACGCCTTAAATTTTTTTTTATTCAATCCAAACTTCATGAAAATTTTAAATATCGATAGACAGTAATATGCGCAAGAAAACGTTTATTTTCATATTTAACATATGAAATTTTTTTTTTTTCTAACACTTCTTGTTTTTTTCTTTTCCCAGATAATAGTGGAAAATAAAACTGGGTGAGTACAGAACAATTTTTTTTTTTGTTATAATAACAATCTTTATTATTTTTAAGTATAATTGTCTTAAAAAAACTGTCTTATTCTAGAAATGATTTATCATTTCTTTAAAATGCGATACACACACCAAGAGCATCCCACCCTAGGAGCGAAGAATACCTATGGTACGAAGTATGTCGGGCTTTTTTAATATAATTAATGTAATAAAATATATCTATGTAATAATATAACAATTAATGTAATATAATGCAATAAAATAATGTAATAGTTATTATTTGCTATTTACTCGTATTTATTACCGTATTATCTACCGGGATAAATGTGTTTTTATTCGTATACACAAACAAAAAACTCGTGTATTATGCGCGTGACCTTTGAATCCCTCCTCCTTCTCTGAACAATGTGTAATTTCAAAGGCGTGAAATTACATTTTTTTCCGCGTCTAACCACGTGTGTACAATATTGCTGTTTAAATGGGGTCCCGCGAATGTCGCGTGCATTATTGTGTGCCGTCTGCAGAATTGATTTAGAGCACAAACGTGAAAGCGACATTAGATTACAGATTGTACGAAAAGAAATAATAAAAACTAGACCCTCGCGTTATTTTCCTCAAACGTTAGACCTCAGTCGACTAGTCGTCTCATCTGAAAGCGAAAAGGTTTTGTAAACTGATTTTTCGAATATTCACTTTTTATATAATATATTATTTTTTTATTTATGTGTGTGTGTGTGTGTGTGTATATATATTATATATATATACTCGTATATAAATAGATATAGATTGTAGTGGGGAGAAAATATTAATCGACTACGAAGTTTCTATTCTTCTCATTCGCAGTGGAGGTGTTCAAATAAATAATAAAGTAAATTATTTTATTTTATTTGAGCTTTTAAAAATGAATTGTTATTTGAATGAAAAGGATCCATATTAAAAATGGTATTTACAGTCGTAGAATAAAACTACTGATACAAAAATATAAAATATCTCTCACACTTCATAAACATTAGAATTGTATTATATTATAAATTATTTGCATATTTTTAGATTAAAAAAAAAGCTTTTGATTCAGTTAATCATACAGTTTCAATTGACAAGCAAAAATACTGAGGCATTGGTGGTAAAGCTTTAGAATTATTTGATTTTTACCTCTAATAGAACACGAGTTGTTAAAATTAATAATGTTTTCAGTAATTCATTGATAACAAGACGTGTAGTTAGACGAATTGGACGAATTAAGCCGCATTATTTATTATCACTAAAAATTAATAAACACCAAGAAAAGTATTATTGTGATTATGAAAAATCAAATGGTACTTTCAAGAAGTTATTTTTTGAAATTCTTTATTGTTTTCTCAAAATTTGGGAAAAAATTACCAAGATTAGGTTAGGAATTAAAAAAAAATAAAATAAAAAATTTCATCCAATTTTAAAGAAAAGACGTCTTTAAAGAGGTTGTTTTCAAAATTTTCAGTTGCTTTTCTAGACGTAAACATTTTTTTGTGAAAACGACAAATTAATATTCCAAAAACTAGATTTTCATGAAATCGTTTTTAGACATTTATTCAAAATATTAATTATAATAATTATTTTAGCATAATTAACTATGCTAGAAGCTTGAATTTTTAACAATTTATCAACAATAGTGTAGATTTGATAAAATTTTCAAAATACAATTGTGATCGGATACCATATATGTATACTAATTTTCGGACACACATGCCGCACTATAATTTAAACCGGGTCAAGTGAATATTTAATTGTTCTTCGAATGGCTTCATTTAATATAATATGAGTGTTGACATGAACGTGCTTTTTCTTTGGGACCCTATCTCTCCATCCGTATATTATATACCTGTAATGTACTTATTGCTTAATTCATTGCAAGATCGATTTCCTGATTTGATATTTATTTTAGCTCTGTAAATACCGCCACGTTGTTGCCATTGCAGGTCAAAGCGAAAAATAGTTGTATATTAGTTTAGCAGGTTTCAAAAATAGGAGATTTCAGGACGTTTTCCCTAATACTCAAAGCAATAATGGAACACTAAACGCAGCCCGTAAAAGCCAACGATATTATGTGCACATCAAAATCCATAGCCGTAGCCCGCAGGAGAGACTGCTATACTACGAAGACGTTTCATATTATTTATATTTACGGATGTAATGACTGTAACGCGGGCTAGAACATTCTCAGAGCTCAAAATTGAAAATTGAACGCAACGTAAACTGTTCCGGAGTAAAATTCAACATTATAACTGGTGATTTTACGAAAACAAGCAAAGTGGCTGTATAAAGTACTGTTCGTTGAACTCTAGCGCACATGTGATATGGAAAAAGCGGACATACTCCGCAGATGGTTGGGATGTTTTTGGTGGGCGTGTTAAATTTTAAACAAACAATAAATTATTTCTTAAATAAAACGATTCTGAGTGAAAGTTCAATTAATTACAGATAACAATAATAATGAAATTGTCAGTTTTGTAATATGTATATAGGTACATACATGAAACTAATATTTATATATAACAACTTTCTATAAAAATAATGTACAAATGTACCCTAAATAAAATGGCGACTAAATTCACAGCTGTGTGTATATCATACTCCCTAGTTTAACTGAGATAAATTTATTGACTAATTGGTTATTTTTACTTCTAAGTAATTATTAATAGTAATTTTAGATTATGCAGTAAAATTTACCAAATTATATTATGTAAAATGTGTACCTAACATAAAAAATCACCAAACAATTAACTATCATAGTACCTAACCTATTTCACATTGGAAGTAAATGAAGTAAAATTGACTATAATATTATTTATTACAATAAAATATTAAAGTAAATAATATACATACCTATTTCTTTAAACGCTTGATGTCTTGATGTTGAGTTTCGAGAAAACAATATAACCATAGACCAGAATGTTAAATGTTAATGCTTAAATGCTCTCGTCTGGCATATGGCAAGTGTGCGATAAATGATAGACTTAAAATTTTTAATATAAATGGAGTAAACTCAACGAACAAATGAATGGAAGTCGGCGGTGACCAAAACGCGTAGTAGTTTGCAGTATAGTATAGTATAGGCGAGGGTGGGAAAAGCCACACGTACTATTTTTCGTCACACCTTATAACCTATTTTACATAATATTTTCTATTCTATCGCATTTACCCGTATCGAAAATATTACACTTTCTATGTGACAAAAAAAAAAAAAAAAAAAAAAAAAAATGTTACGTCTTTGACATGACGACATGACGAATTTTGTGATGGCGTTTGATTGAAAATTTCGATTTTGGGCGTGATAGTTTGCGTTTCAGACCACGGTGTGGCGACGGTTGAACCCGGTGTTGGTGGAAAAGTCCGCTGGGCCGCGCCACATGTTGCAAGGGACTCGGCGGCGGCGGCGGCGGCGGCGGCGGCGGTGACGTCCGCGACGGAGCGGGCCGGGCGGGAAAATCCTCGCGAATCATTTCCCGTCCCGCCGTCGAACGCGAGCGCCCGTTTTGCACGTCCGTTCGTTCCGGCGATTTTCGTGCGAAATCTCCCGTCGTCGTCGTCGTCGTCGTGCCGTCGCCCCGTTCCGTGTTTTTCGTCGTGTCCGAGTTGAATAATTATTTATTATCATATTGTTTAATCCTTTTTTTCCGCTGAAAATAATAATTACATAATTAAATTCGTTTTTGTTTTGCGCGAGTGTTACCGCCGCCGCCGCCGCAGCTGCCGAGCTTTTTCGTGCGCGTCGCTGTGTACCCGCGTTTCGTGTGCGCTCGAAATCCCTCGGAATGACGATCGCCGTCGATGCGTGACCAGTAAGCAGGACTTTTCTACGGAGGTCAGTACTCAACAGAAATCGGCGCCCGTGTGAAGTGAACGACAACAAACGATTTATTATTGTTGTTGACCCTCACACGGGCTCGTAGCTAGGATTTCGTTTTTTGCCGAGTTCCGTTTTCGCGATAGAAAAAATATCTAAAATACATTTTTCATAATACGATTTTTTCTTCTATTACGTCATCAAGTTGTTTGGATTTGTATGTGTATTCACACGTTTGTCAAATATGAAGATAATCGAGCGATTCTGCTGCAGAAATCTGTATCGAGACTAACTAATTATTTTCAGCTATAGTTGATATCACATGTTTTTACATATGTTGAACTAACTTACATATTTTTATATTTTTTTACACATTGTACTTTGGATATATTACATATTTATATCTCGTATTTAGCTATTTTATTTTATATTAGGTACATATCAAACAATTTTTCCAAAAATTAAATAAAAATAACAGATACTTGTGCGCAGGGTTTATTTTCCCAAAAAAAGTATTGTTAGAAGATCAAAAAAAAAGTCATCAGTTTAAAAAATTAACAAGTCGACTGCTAGCTAAAGCTATATTAAATGAAACGTTGGAATGCGATGATCTTTTTCTGTAAAATATAAAATTGTAAATTTTTATTACATAGGTCATTAATATTACATACTATTTTTAAATATATTCGGATTTTAAATACATATACCTAAATCTGCACCTTAGTTACAAATTTTCGACCACCAATATGCGATTAATATCAAATTGTTGTTATAATCGGTAAAAATCTAAACATATATCTGTACATGTTTTATGGAAAAAATTTAATTGAGTAAAATTTACGATTCACAAAATATTTATAACAAAAAATAAAGCAAAAAAAAAAAAAAAAAATGAAAAAATGTAACTTTGGATCAAAAAATGTTATCATAGAAAAAAAAAAAAATATAACGATTTTAACCAAATCAGTATATGTCATATAAATGTATTTTAAGCATAATGTATACTGACAGTCTGAAGTCTGTAAAATAAGAAGGAAATCGTTGTGATTTTTGTTGTTTTTTCGGACTGAATTGGTCGTACATTTGAATCATAGGATTCAACTGTAATAGGTTATATGTTCAATAAATGTTAAATCCACCCTATAAGATAGTGTAACAAAAAAAATAAGAGGTTATTAGAGGGCTAAAATCATATACACGATTGTGATTCGTAATTTTATAGAAAAATTTCGAGGAGGCGGCTTCTAGACCACAATATGCATCCTCCTGGCTACATGTCTGGCCCCTTCTACTCAAAAGGAAAAAAAATTGACGAATTTATTATTTTTTTTTTTTATGAAAATATGGGCATACATATTTTGCGCCAAAAATGACCCAAAGAAAAAAAATGTAATTTCTGCCACATTTAAAAATTATTTTTTATAATTTGCACCACAATTTTCAAGGTTGTGATTTGCATCATATAAAACTAAACAAAAGGACATTATGTAATTTGCACCACATAAAACTAAATAAAATTAATTATGAACAGTTTCTGTTCATTGCTACGTTCCTCGGAGCCGTCACTTCGCTCCATCCAATCTATATACATCTCTCGACTTGCTGTTCAACGTGTGGACATTTTAATTTGATAATCGGTAATTATTATCAACAGTTTCTGCGCGAGTTATCTTAAGTCTGAAGTGGCTTTCATTTGAATTAATTTCTAAAATCACATATCATTTGGATGAAATTTATTATACGTTTGAAATAACGATATGAAAACTCAAAAGTCAAAAGTTAAACTACTCGTAAAATTATAGTATTATATATTTCTTTATTTTCATGCATAAGAGAAACGGTTTCTTTCCTATTTTCAAAAACTTAGAATTCTCTGTTCACCAGTATAGTTAACATAGTTTCTAGTACACAATTTGTAAGTTTTAATAATATTGCTCTAGACAGTATTCTGCATTATGTTCTAAATTAAAAATAATACTATAGGCTTAGTCTATGTTTTTTCGTTCTTAAATTTATTTATTTATTATTATTTTTTCTTCTTTTAGTTTTATTAGTTAAAGCATTTTTTTCTCCTTCCATAAATTCAACCAAACCATCAGTTTATTTATCACCTAAACGATGTGTGTAAACTAGGATACCATTTGGGTAATTCGCCAAAATGAATAATGCCTGCATTAAAAACCGATGCGCGATGGCGCTGTTCGTCGAGTCGAATTTAGATTGATATCGGGAAATTTATAGAGGCTCCACTGCCGGTGGTGTAGCCATAATTTTTCGATGGGAGGAGCCAAAAAAATATGTTTGTCGTTAATTTTATTTGTTAGGTACATTAAATGAAATAAAAATATGAAAAAAAAAAAAATGCTTCGCTTTTTAGATGATAATAAATATGAATACAATGCGTTTTAGGTATGATTATTAATACCTACATTAAATTAATTTGAATTAAACATTTTATATGGGATTATCGGAGGTTTGATAAAAAAAAAAAATCATTATTTTACTCGAAAAAAACCAGGGAAATAGCCGAAGAAATAACCAGATTCATTCGAAATTCATCAACCTTAAACGTTTTTAAAAACTTGATTTAAATTATTATTTATTTATTGATTATTTGTTACTTCACTTGGAATCTAAAAATCACATTTTTATTTGGTTTGTAAAATTAAAATAATAATACTTTTTTTTTTGCGATTCATCGATAATTTACGGTTCGTTTATCGTTCTAATTTATCGGTATTTAATTAGAATAACTCAAGTTCAATAAATACGAAAATATTGACTAAAAGTTAAAACCACGCCATGCCCCTGTTCAACTCTAAATAATAAATACATGTAACATTATTTGTTATATTCTATTTACGAATAATTAAGAAAATATTTGACTACACATTTGATTATTTAAAATTTACAGTAAGATATATGTCTAAACATTTTTTTTAAAACTATAACAAATTAAACTCTAAATTTTTATAAACCCTTGTCAATAACTATTCTAGTTATATTCTAAACATACTGTGTAGAACAGTCTATTTTATTATTAGTTTGGTTATTACATTGAAATAATTTAAATACTTTTTAAAAGTGGAAAATAATTAATTTAAAAAATACAATTAAATATATTAAAAAAGTTGACTGATAAAAATGACTAAAAAAAAAAAAATAATAATAATAAATAAATTTTTGGATAGTTAATTTTTTTTAAATATTTAGATAAAATAATTTTTAAGGTGCTCATTGTTAGATTTTGAAATCACTGATTTTAAATATTTTGGATTTACATTTCTTAAATATTTGTTTAAAGATTCGAATTTGGGATTCTCAAAATCAGTTTTTAAAAGATTTTTCCCAGCTCTGGGTCGAGATCGACCAACGACATGAGGAGTGTCTATGTAGTTGTTTAGAAAACGGACAAGACCTGGGGGGGGGAGGGAGGCAGAACAAAAATAGTTTTTGAAAATAATTTGACTTCGTTTTTACTATATCCATACACGTACGTGTGTAGTGTGAAGAAAAATAGTCGATTGCAGGCATTGTGTTGCGTGTGACCGCAGTGACGAATATTATCCCCGTAGCGCGCGCGAGGTCTCAAAGATACGTCAGACCATTAGTCTCGGATGAAGTTTTTCGATTCGATGAATCTTCCAAACTCGAATAAACCACTGTCGAACACCTTACTCCTTTTTTTTTTTTTATTTGTTCCACGCGTATACGCGGTAGTTAATGGCATCGGAATACACACGCCCCCGAGCACACGCACGCGGAACCGGATCGATATGATAATGTACATATGTACGAACAGGGTAAAAAATACACACACACACACACACACACACACACACACACACACACACACACACACACACACACACACACACACACACACACACACACACACACACACACACACACAATCTTTGTACATAAAAGTTTATGCGTATAAAAACTTACAAATGAGTTTTTTCTCTATTTCGCGAGTTTACCCCTTAGACAGCGGATTCGGTCGTACAAAAAAACTTTTTACACACGATCGACGGAGCTCCATAAAACCTTTAGGTAAGGTACCGCTCGCTCGCGATGCGCGATAAGCGTTTCGACGCCGATCACTGTTGGCTGGCGTATATTATTATATATTATATAAACGATTAGGGAGGTTGTTTTTAAAAATCTTATGAAACGCGTGTCCGGCTGTATAATAATAATGATGCGCATCTCTGTTGGCTTAATTAATACTGGTACGAAAATTTTCTCCAGAGAACCGTGTGAAGAGCGCCATCGCGTTTGTCGAAATTTCGAGAAAACGAGTTATTTCAGTTTGATTTTTTGAAAATATACCACTATAGCTCGTGCACTACAATATTACATGTATTCGTATGCATGTTTTTTATGAGAACCGAGATTGATGAAGAAAGGACTGACGGAAAACGATTTTTAGATTCTGAACAAAGTGAAGAAGCTAGTGTTTTTACAATGATGTTTATTTTTTATTTTTTATTTTTTTTCTTTTTTTTTTCT
>JAIPRM010007705.1:0-13426 GCA_025469315.1 Stegophylla sp. TES_Ste_2020 | reverse complement strand
ATTATTGTGCTAGCACTAATTGCTTCTTTTCTTTTTAGTTATATTATTTATCCTTTTTTATTATAATTATTGTTTTTGTACCATTTGTATTATTTAGTATTTAGGTAGCAGCTGGCCAGCAGTGCGCTGACAAATTGTGAGTTTTACTTTTATTATTTATTATAGGCAGTGAATTCCGAACGCAACTTCTTAATGTTATTTTATTATTTTGAATTTGTAATCGCCATAAGGGCGAAACCGAGAAAACTATTATAGGTCAAAAGGGCCAAATTTAGTCACTTATTTTATTATTCTTAAATTATTTTCAATTGTGTTTGTTAAGTTGTGATTGTGAATTTTACTTTATTACTAGAGAACTCGTAGTTAATTATTATTTATTTATTATTGTTAAGCAAAAAGGGCCATAATTGTTTAATCTTCAGATTGTTGAGCCAAAAGGGCCATAATTGTTTATTATTAGACTAGAAGGGTCATTTTAAATTTATTATTGTTGTGCCAAAAGGGCAATATATCGTTATTGATTTGTATATTTATCCTTGTGTGTTGCTGTGAATTTTACTATTATTATTTATTTATTTATTATTATTATTATTGAAAATTATTATATTATACAGCAGCACAGTTACCACAATTTAGTTTATTATTTTTTTTTTTAGTTTTAATACCTTTCTATAGTTTTAAGCACACACACACACAATTACACACATACACACCCCACCTACATCACATAGTCGGACAGTACTTGCGCGGCGATCCCAACCATTGCTATTCGACTATATACAAAATACACACATACATAAGGTGTGGCCGACGCGGTAGGTGGTAGAGTGCTACGAAGAACAGGGTCCGGTGTGCGCTTAATATTATTTTACGCCATCGGCCCAAACAATAAGTACATTAATAACCTAACGGGGGGTTTTTTTTTTAAACAAATAATCAAATTCTCATAGTGTTTCATATAACAGACATTCATAATCGATTCAAATGTATATATTAGCTTTACTATAACGAGTTAACATAAAGGGCGTAGAGCACAGAGGTCATATTTTATAGAGTTATGTTGTTCTAACAAAATTATTTCTACTTACATAGTTGACGTGCACTGCAACAAGAATCGTGAAAAATACAATTTTCGACTGCATGTTGAGTAGACTTCCAATTAACAAATAATTATTGACAAATATTGGTGCTGTCGAAAAATGATTTATATTACATCGATCATTATAAATGCTTGGATACTATTGGAAAAATGTAGAGTTCCTTGCACGATATGTGTTAGCATGGCACACACACACACACACACACACACACACACACACACACACACATATTAAAATTAAAAAAAAAAAAAAACGTTAGAATAACTATTGTACTATTTCCTGACTATCATTGTTTCAGTTTGTAAAATGTTACGTAGGTACTTACATTTATTGTGCATAGAATATTTTTTTCTATAACGCAACAGACAAGTGAAGACAAAATAGAATAGCAAAAGTTTGTTCCGATAATTTAAACACAGTTGTTAGCCTGTAAAATTCGGTACGTGTTGAATATAAGCTATCGATGAATATTGCAAAACCATTTGCAATACATATACACGGTAGAGCTTACGCAAATTTCGAATATATCTACATTTGTCGTATAATATAATAAAATTAAACGAATTATGAACAAAAATTTCAACATTTCCAAAAAAAAAAAATAAACGAAAATAAGTACTTTACACATTGGAGAAACTAAGCTTATACTACTATCATTGTTATAATATTGTGTACGTGTACGGTTTACGCAATATTTAAAGTGTGTTTCGCACCTCGGGTGGGATACTCTTGACGGGTGTGTTGAATTTTAAAGAATCGATAAATCATTTCTTCAATAAATCTATCCCGAGTCGAATTTCAACTAATACGCAACAATAATTATTCTTTTTGAAGAATTGAACTAAAAATTATTTTACTACATACAACATTTACGAAAAACCAAAATTGATTTTCATGTATTCATTACCTATCGCACTTATAAATTATTATTAATAAACTTCATAAACATTAATTGTAAAGTTATTTTTAAGTTTGCTAATATAAGTAACACAAAATTGACCTTTTTTTTTTCTGCTTAACAATATAAAGAATTTTTTGGTGAAATAAGAACAGATCTATCTTTGTGGTTTGGAAGGAATAGATTTCAGAATTAATTAAATAAATAAGATGTCAGAAATTTTAATTTTACTATATTATTATATATGTAATAATTTTGAATAAATGTAGTATTATATTTTACTAATTATTGATATTGAGTAGGTAACTAATTATTTTGTGATGATAAAAAACGTATTTAATATTATTTCTACGTAAATATAAAAATTATATAATTTGATGATTGATACTGATAACATGAATATTGATAAAGAAAACTTTCGGTATAGTTAATTTAACTATAGCATATGCACCCATATAATGTATTATATATTACAAATTGATTATATTTTAATCAAGTATGATTATTACCGATGTAATTAGCATAAAACGCGTAAGTCGAAACTCTTGAAAATGTTGTAAAGTGTACGATATTTACAATAAACATTTATTTTATTAAAATATCTCTAAACCAGGGGTTCTCAACCCAACCCGTGGTACGCGTACCACTAATGGTAGTATGGTACGCGGTAAGCTTGTTGGTGGTACACAAAGAAATTTTTAGATTAGATTTTTCTTTATTTTTATGAATATCAAACAAGTTATGGCAGTTTGTACAAGATAATTTTATTTGAAAATTATAAAGTTTACTGTCATTACAAAAAATATTTATATTTTTATCAGTTAGTATACTAATATTTATTAGTAACTATTAGTAATTTATAACTGATACTGTAGTATCAGTATATCCATCGTATTAAATAAGAATACGAAAAAAAATTACAAATATTTTCTTTCACCGAAATATTTCTCATATTATTATCAATCTATCTACAATATTATTAGTAAATTATTATTATTATTATTTTATTAATTGTACAATACCTATCTACAATTTTTCATAAAATTTGCACTAAAAAATAAAGTTTTAAAGGCGTTCTGTGAAATTATGGCTAGTTTTTACTAGACTGTAGAAAAACTACTGAAAAATAACCCCACAAAAGTACCATCTAGAGTTTAGACAGAAAGCTGATTCAAATTTTGATTGAAAGTTTTGGACAAGTGTTTCTATATGAAAAAGTAAATAAAGAAATAAATTACCAAGATCATAAAAACGCTAGCACTTTTGCTCCATTCAGAATCGAAAATATATAATTATAAAAAAAAATTGACTCTCCTAATTTGGTTATAGAATTATTAAAGTGGTACACATATTGATCATAATAATATCTAGTGGTACTCAGTGATAAAAAGGTTGGGAACCCCTGCCTTAATAGGTTTTCGTTTATTAATGATGATGTGCTAAAATTAATGACAAAATATGCCTAATTGCACTTTACTGTAGATTGGTGAGGTCTATATATAAATTTGTGTCCGTGGTTTTACATTTTTATAATAAAATAATTATTGTTATCAGAACCTATTATAGCTGTTCATCATAAAATGATCCGAATAAGTTTTCTAATTTAGAAAAACATGTATGCTATGCTAAAAACACATATCGTACAAGGAACTATGGATCTGTCGTTTTTACAAAAACTTAAAAATTATAAAAAGTTTATAAATGTTACAAAAAATGTATATACATGTGTATATAAATATATATAATATCATGTACTTGATAAGTTTCGTACAATTTTTATTATCATCACGATTACAAAATTCTTCGTAGACGTTGTTGAAATTGCTCGCAAATCCCCTATACCCTTATATAAATATCCATCCGTGCGAGTGAAAAATGGGCAAAGAAAAATTAAAACCACATTATTGTAGCTAATCATTTATTTATTTATTTATTTATTTATTTATTATTATTATTATTACTTTTTTTATTATTATTAAATTGTAATAAAACTGAGGATTCAGCCTTGCTGCTAGAAAAAACGTCTTCTTTTTTTTTTTTTTTTTTTTAATTTTAACATTAATCCGATGACGGTCGTGTAAATATAGGAGAATCTCCGTTCGTTCTATGTCTCGTTCTACTCGATTCGTTGACATATCGAAAATAGCGAGCCTGTTTTGTAGGCGGCAAATTACTACCGCTCGCGTTATTATATTGGCCTCCCTGCTGATGTTGATCAACGCTACTACTCAACAGGTCCCGCGTCTCTAGGGACCTTTTCACTGGTCTTGCCCGCTCATCTGTAAACAGGTCCAAAGTCTCCGGTATCGTCGATCTTATCGTCGGGACGCCAACCGAAGTCCTCGGGTCGGTTGTCCAGGTCGAGCCCGGCCGGTGGACAGTGGTGTCGCTCGCCGGGGCCCAAGCCCGAGTGACGACTGGCTGTGTCGTGCCGGCGGACCAGTTGCTCCCGGATGGCTGTCCCGAGTTTATTGACGGTTGTGACCGTCTCATCTGACCGGAATGCTGAATGTCAATTTGCGGCCACCCCGAAGAAAACGGTCGGTTTGTCGGGTCGATTGACCAGGTGCTCGCTGTCGTCTGAGCCTGCACGTTTTCCGGCGGGTATGCCGACCGTGTTAATGTCTGTCTGGGGCTCGTAGGAGGGATAACCGACTGGACCGATTGCCGGTCGTTGGTCCCCTCTTCTTCCCTTTTGGCGAGATCCATTTTTGTGCGAAGTTGAAAATCAAAGGTAAGGTTGGTGTCCGGAGGTGGTTTCTGACTTTCAGCCGCGCATATTGACATCTGCAATGTGTGTAAGGTCAAACTTGACCACTTTTTGGGAATTAAATGACGATTCTTGATCATGAAGAGCAATGGAAATGATTTGGTAGTGCCAGGTATTAATAATTTGGTGGTTACAACACATTGATTAGCAGGTACAACGAGCACATTTTTTATTTCTTTCTGACTAAAATACCAGTTAATTACGTCCCCTATTATTTTGTTGTCGACAGGATTTTCACTTGTATTTTCTATGAGTATTATTGGGACAATCTTGGTTCTCGAATTGCTTAATTTTGTAAGAACTTCTTCATCACTGTGGCATGTAAGGAATTTCACAGAACTTATCTGTTAAAAACAAAACAATTTCAAATAAAACATTAAAATTATAATTTTACATTTAATTTGGACATTGTGATAACTTAAAAACCTCAAATCCACAAAAACCTGTGTCAAATGGGTTTCGATCGAACTAATATGAGATATTAAAAAACAGATTTGAGTATCAGTGGATTTTACGTTATTGCTATAACGCTAAATTGTACTAGTAAAATAAAAAATATATAAATATACAGTTAAACAAAAGAAAAAGCCAGACGTACTTCGCACAATGGGTATGCTTCGCATCTCGGATGTGATGCTTTTGAGGGGTGTATTTAATTTTAAAGAAACGATAAATCATTTCATCAATTAAACGATTCTGAGCGAAAGCTTCAAATATTATATAATAATAATAAGAATTGACAATATGGATATAATTAACAAAATGTTATTTATTAATGGTGGTATTTAGATTTAAGAATCGATATTTGTGCGGGTTATTTTGATAATTATGAGGGTACGTGCGTGCGTGTATGTATATGTGTGCGCGCACGTGTGGGTATGAGATAATAAATGTTTTTATACAAATGAAAAATGCAATTAAAATCTGTTTTTGTAAATTATTAAATCGTCAGTCTCTTAGTAATTAGTATGACTGGCAATTTAGTATTTGTATGAGAATCCCTGGGTTTTAAGAACATAGAATAAAATACACTAAATTTTTTCAAATGCCCAGTTATTTTTATATGCATTGAAGTATGAAATTTTAAGTAAAACTAATAAATTCCATCAAAATATCAAATTTAAAGAGTTATAAAACAAAAACATGACTTACGATTTTTGAGGTTTTTCATGTACCGTTGAGAATACACATGAATTTAATTTAACTTTATATTTATAAACCTATTACATATATAGTATATATAATTTATATTTACTTTATATATTTTATTTTACTTTTTTTGAATTTTACTTAAATTTTTTTTATATAATAAATAAATAAAGGAAAACAAATTTAATAGGAAAACAAAGTATTAGAAAAATGTCAAAATCTTTTTTTTTTATATTTTCAAAATTTTCTTGGATCTAAATGATTTTCATATTATTTTCTATCTGTAATTTTCATAAATTTTGGATCAAAAAATGGTGGTTTCAAAAACTTTTTTAAAAAATGTTGGGTAGTTCCCTCCCCCCCCCCAAAAAAAAAAAAAAAATTGAAGAATTGATAAATTCAAAAAATGACTTTTCTTAAGTACCAACTGGAACCATATCAGATTTCAAAAAATTTGCTGATCGAGGCTTATGGACAAGTAGATACTATATGAAAAAGTGTTCCCAGAAAAATAATAAACATCATTGTATTTTTTTAAATAACTACAGTTAAACTAAAAAAAAAAATCTGTATTCTTAATAAGTTTACCTCAAATTGCCTCAATTGCCTTAAGTTTTAAAAGAATCTTTTTTTCTGAAAATTGTATCATATAATTTTTAATTATATGATTTAGGTATTAAATATGGCTATCAATATAATTGAAGAACTTCATATTTAACAATGTTTAAAACAAATTTAACACCCACGTTTATCCTTCAAGATGTTGACTAGGATTTATATTCAAACATAAACATAGTAAAACATACGCAATGTCAATAATCTTATACTGGAACTTTAATTTAATTTTTCATAAATTTAGATCCTAAGTGTAGTGAAGAAGCTAGTAGTTATTTACAACAATAATTATAATGTTTATTTTTTGTCTTATTCTATGGATAGTTTTTCATATATAAAATAGAAATACTCTTCCACAAGTTTCGACCAACATTATGAATCGAAATTAGGTTCTATTCAAAATCTGAGAAAAATGTTTTACCACAATGAAATTTTAAATGAATAATAAAATGAAAAATATTTTGTTAAAAGAATATTTTTAAATGTAAAATACCTTTTTTTCGCATGAAAAAAACTGGACGTTCTTCGAACTTTGAATATTCTTCGCTTCTTGAGTGGGATGTTCTTGATAGGTGTATTGAATATTATAGAAACAATTATTCATTTTTCGATAAGAGGAGTCTGAGCAGAACTTCAGTTTGTTTAATACAATTTGACTTTAAAATTATAAAGTTCGTTATAATAATAAAAAAGAAAAATTCGAAATTTTCTTCTCTCAAAACATTTCTCATATCTATATTTAAATTTTCATTAAGTATGGATTTAAAAAAGATCGTTTCCGACTTGTTTTTGTCAAATTTCGAATAGTTTTACCCAAATTTTAAGACGACAATAGAGATTTTCGAAAAGTGACCTTTTTAAAGTACTATCAAAAAAAGAATTGAAAACTGTTATTTTATAAAAATTCTTTACATAGATAAAAAAAAGATATGAGAAACATTTTGGCACTAGAAAATTATGAAAATGTCAGAAAAAAAAAATTTCACATTTTCTTCTAACACTTTTTTCTCATTATTTTTTCTCGTTTCTGTATTTATTAGATAAATAAAAATAAAGTAAAGATGAGAAAATTAAAATAATGTAAAGCAAAGATAAGTAAAGTATAAACAATAAAGCAGTCCACATCTCCAACCACTGGTATTTTTCGCTCTTCGGGTCAGAAACTCTTGGCAAGTGGGTTAAAAATGACGACTAGTATTGTTGTTTATATTATTCATTTCCTTCGTCCTAAATCGTGGTCATATTGAAGAAATGATTTATCATAAGTCATTATTTATTTTTTTTTTTATAATTCCTACAAATAACAGTTATCTACATTAAATAATAGCATTGAAGTACAATAAAAAAATTCAAACGGATTGACGTGTATAATAAAATATAATATTTATTTATATAATTTAATATAATTTAAATATTTAAATATAATAATATATGCCTACTCTATATTAATAAAGTGTTTATTGATAAAAACTTCTATTTATTCTTTAAAAAATAGTTTTTGCATTGGTTTTGTTATAATCTAATAGGTATCTATTATCTATACTAGAGTATTAAACAAAATGTTATCAAATAAATAAAGAAAAGGAACAAAGCTCGTCATACTTTCGAACCATGGTTGTTCTTTGCTTTTTAGGCGGAATATTCTTGGTGTGTGTATTGAATTTTAAAGATAAGATAAATCATTTCTTCAATAAAATGATTTTGAACGGTGCTTCAGATAGTATTTAAATATGTTATTTAATTATAAATGACGGTTAGATATGTTTAACAATAATAACAACAATAATGATAACTGTTATATTTAATAATGTTGTGTGAGTAGTGTTTTTTTATACGCTTTTTTTTTTCGAGTTGAGTCAAGTTAAAACGTTGAGTACTCGAACATTGTGTGTTTTTGTATTTGTCAGGTAACAAATGTTTTTATAAAAATATTTAAAGCATTAATAATCTATTTTCATAACATCAACTCATTAACTGTCCATTAATTGGTATTTGGATATTATTAAAGGATTACATCAAAAATGTCACTCGACCTTTTGTGCTTTGTGTAGACATTTCAGTTTGATAATTATACAATTAATGTAAATAATGAAGTGCTATGAATTGCTGCAGGTGACAGTCATATTTTATAGAGCTATGTTGATCTAAAAAAAATGTATACTTACATAGTTGACCTGCACTGCAACAGAAATTAAAATAAATAAAATATTCGATTGCATGTCGCGTAGATTTTTAATTAGCAAATATGTATTATTGACAGATATCTGGGTTGTCGAAGAATAATTATATTTCAATCGATATACGAGTAGAGCTTTTTAGAAATGTTTCGATACTATTGGAACAATAGATTCCTTTCACGATATATGTTTTTCAGCGTGGCACACATGTATATAAAATTTAAAAAAAGCGGACATACTTAAAAAAAAAAAAAATAATAAACATCATTGTAAAATCATAAACTTCTTCACTACGTTCAGAATCTAAAAGGTATTCGAATAATTTTTGGGGTTGAATAGCTATTATTCTAAAATGACAATAATTGTTGTAGTTTGTAAAAAAATATGTAGGTACTTATACTATGCGTGCAAGTTTTTTTATTATTACTAGTGCTCCGATATTTGTGACCTAAAAATTACTAATATATGCATTTAAAATGTTAAAATATGCAATTATATTCCATAAAAGTTCAAATGTATTAAATGTATCTATTTTTTAACAAATATTTGAAAAATAATCATCGAATATGAAAATATATGCCTTAAAATGCGTTAAATATACCTTTTTTTCAACAAATATATATATATATATAATGGTAAATACTAATTCAAAATTAATTAAATAATTATTTAAACTTTACTTATTTGTATTTTGAGTCAGTTACGATTGAATTTTACTTCTCGTTTTTTCTATGACTTACGCATAATCATGCTTTACAAGTATTGTATAAATAAAATTTGTTTATTTGTAGAGTTACTTCACTAATATAATCTTACCTAATTTAATATTACATAAAATATACGACAAGTATATAAATACAATGAATTATGGTTGATGATAATTGGTAATAATTTGGAAAAAAAATTATATATTAGTATTTATAATTTGTAAATATGCAAGTCAACTTGAAACATTCACCAACTACTAAAAATAGTCATCCACATACCTTATAATAATTTCAAAACATTAGACCAATTTGGAGGTAAGTACAGCATTTTGAAAATTTTGGAAATTTCTCACTTTTGTTATTTTTTAATTCATAAAATTTTAATGTATGTATACTAAGAGCTGAAAATTTAATACAAACATACTCATATATTAAACCAACGGTTCTAAAAAATATCTCGAAAATCGTAAGTCAACTTTTTTTTATAACCGTTGAAAGTTTGTAGTTTGACAAAATTCATTAGATTTACATACAATTACACACTTAAACGCATCTATAAAATAATTGGTGCAACCGATCTTTATGAAACTTGGTACACAGACGGAGAATTACATTGTAAATATTTTGGCGTAAGATATTTTTCACGGATGAATAATTATAAATTTTACAAGGTTTTTATTGAACAAAAAAAAAAAACCAGACAGTATGGAAAATTACAATAAATATTATAAAATACTATAAATAAAAATGAAAATGGATTATTTTTTAACTACTTAAAAATATTAAACTGGACATTTGAAAAAATTTAATGAATTATTTTATTCAATGTACCTATACTGTAAAAAAATTAATTCTGTTAATAGTTCAAAACCCAGGAATACTCATGAAAAGACCAAAATGCCAATGACACAAATTACTAAGAGGTTGACGATTTATTAATTTACAAAAATAGATTTTTATTGCATTTTTCATTTTTATTAAGACATTTATATAGGCACTCACACAAATATCGAATACATATCGAAACATTATTAAATAACACTTTTTTAAATATTTCCTTGTCGCCAATTATTATTATTATTATACAGCATTTGAAGCTTTCGCTCAGAATCGTTTTGTTGAAGAAATGATTTATCGTTTCATTAAAATTTAATACAACCATCAAGAGTATCACGCCCAAAATGCGAAGAATACCCGTCATGCAACGTATGTTCAGCTTTTTTCTCATTAAATTTTTTTTTTTATTCTTTATTTGTTAAATAAAAAAAAAATAATAAAGTAAAATATAGTCATGAAATCTGGACATACATTGCACCACGGATATTCTTCACTCTTTTGGTCAGATTCAGTTGTTGGATGTGTTGAAAATGACGACTATTCTAATTCTTTATATTATTAACTTCCTTAGTTCAGAATCAGAAAATGAAATGATTGTTTCTTTAAAATACTACACACCAATCAAGGGCATCTGATCCGAGGAGTGAAGATGTCCGGCTTTCTTGTCTATACTTTACTTTACTTTACTTTACTTTTTTCATCTAATAAATAATGAATTGGAAAACAAATTTAATAAGAAAAAAAACTAAAATAAAGTTATGTAAATTAATGTAAAGTAGAGACAAGAAAACCGGTAATACTTTTCAATTTTGATGTTTGAACTCACCAATCTATAACTTGGATTTCTAACCCTCTCTGTTATAAATCAAGAGCATGTAGAAGAATAAGCAACTCCTATAATTTTCGAGCTTGCTTAATAATACCAAATATTTTTGATCAGACCTACAATTTATGTGTTTGGTAATGTAGAGAGCAGTTGACGTTTTTTAAAATATCCAATTGAACCCTTGTACTTAATAAGTTTCGTATGATTTGTATTATCATCGAAATTACTAAGATCTTCGTGGAGGTTTTATTGAAATTGCTCTCAAATTCCTTACGCATACACCTATATATATAAATATCTATGCAATTGAAAAATGGACAAAGCTAAATTAAATCCATATTTTTCAGCAGATCATTAATTTTTATTATTTAATCATCAATTATTTTATCATTATTATTATTATTAATATTAAATTGTAATACAACGGAAGATCCGACCTTGCTGCTGACGTCAAGGAAAAACGTTTTCCACTTTTTGTTTTAAGATTCTTCTGATGACAATTCTTCATTATATACATGTGATTTGTCGTTCTTTTTTATTTTCTTACTGGATCTATCTTTTTCGATAAATTGAATATTACGTTTCTGTGAAGGTGTAGAACTACTGCCTCCTTCTTTTTTATTTAATTCCTCCAGCTGTTGTTCCAATTTACTCAATAGGTTTAGCGTCTCGGGGGGCTGTGTCACTGGGTTTGCTACTGGTCCTGTCGGCACGTTTTCAAACAGGTTCAACGTCGGGCGTGTTGGCTGGTCATCATCCGGTGTTACCGATGAGGTTGCCCGAGTGAACATCGACTGGACCCACGCCTGATTGGCCGCATTGTGTTGCAAATTGTTTAGTACCAGAGATGCCGGATATCCTATTGTGGGACCGGTGTTCAGGATTCTAGCCGGGGCCCCCGTCCAGGGTGTCGGCTGAAATGTCAGTATGGGGTACTGGATGTAACTTAATGGCTGCATCAAGTTTAACGGCTGGTTTGGATACGGTCTTATCTGACCGATAGTCTGGGTGCCCACCGGAATCTGAGTCACCGCAGACAGCTGGGCTTGCTCCTCTGTCCTCGCCGCCTCACTGGTCATTATTCTATTTCTTTCCATTCCAATAAAATATTCAAGCCTTATATAAGTGTCTCCCTTTTGAAGCGCGGGATAACCTATACCTTTTTCAAATGATTTCCGAATGCTCTCAAAGGAGAAACCAGGCCACCTTCCAGGTACCAATTGATGTCTGGTGATAACGAAAAATATAGGATATTGTTCCTTGGTATAAGATTTATCGAATAAAATATTGGAAGTTATACCACACTTATCAGCAGGTACAAGAAGTAATTCTTTTATGTTATTGAGTTCATAAAAATCCTTTATCATTTTCATGTTTTTTTCGTCATTAAGAGGATTTTCATTTAGACTACTTACAACTAATATTGGGACGACTTCCAAATTTACATTACATGCATGATAATAAGCTTCAACGTCATCATGGCATATATGGATTTTCAAATCCTCAGAGTTTATCTGTTAAATACAAAATAATATCAGATATAACACTAAATCATAATAATTTTACATTTAATTTGAACACTGTGATAATTTATAAAGCTCAAAATCATTTAGAAATCCATTTAAACTCGTGTTAAATGCGTTTCGGTGGAACTAATATGAAATATTCAAAAAACCAACTTTGAATATCAGTGGCATTGGCGTTATTTCTAAAGCCCTAAATATAACCAGTAAAATTAAACTTACTTAAAATCTAGTTGAAAAAAAATGATATTAAAAATATGTCGAATTTCACTACTATGGAAATGTCTAAAAAATTGTAGATATTTTTTTACATGGGTATACGGATATTTAATGAATAATAATGAAATGTTTGAATTTTAATGCTGAATAATAAAATAAAGAACCTATTATATAAATATAACAATTAATTTAATATATAATATATTAAATTATATTTAATTATATTATAAAATAATTTAATTAATCGTATTAATTAAGTATAACTTATTACATAAAAATTAAATAAATTCAATAAAAATAAATGTATAGTTATGACACTATATATCATATAAAATATAAAATAAATTTGTAAATAAAATGACCTTAGCCTGAGTATTATCATTTTTAGATTCTGAATGAAGTAAAAATGCTAGAGTTTTTACAATGCTGTTTATTTTTTTCTAATTTTTTTTTCTGTGTACAACTTTTCGTATAGAAAAATACTTGTCCAAAAATTTCAATCAATAACTTTTTGAAACCCGATTCGCCTCTAGATTGTACTTTAGAGAGGTCATTTTTTGAATTTCTCAATTCTTCAATGTTTTTTTTGAAAAAAACTACCCAAA